>SJYC01009500.1:0-115651 GCA_006408675.1 Madoqua kirkii
TCCAATCTTACTTACACATGATGATGCAAACATCTAATGAAATATTAGCAAAGAGACTACAGTCATGTATTAAAAGAAAAAAAAATTACAGTGTTGTCGATTTTGTTCTGAAAGTTCCACAAAGGATCAATATTTAGGGGCTCTGTTGAGAATTCCATGCCAAATCTCTTTAGGTAATATTTCTTGGCAAGTTACTGTTCTGACACGTCAAAAATTCTGAAATACCACAGTTAAGAAAACTCTCTTCGGTTTAGAATAGATTCTAAAAAATATGTGATAAGAGGATACTCTGTAACTCTTATGTATCACCCATTAACTCTTAGGTGTCATCCCACAGTAAGGGCATCCACAGAACACACCACTCAGCCCAGTTACCCCTCTCCTTCACTTGCCTAAGGACTATGGTAGATAGACTAGCAACCCCAAAAGATTCCTGTCCTAATCCCTGCCATCTGTAAATCTGTTACCTTCTGCAGCAAAGGGGAATTAAGGTTGCTAACCAGCTGACTTTCAGATAAGGCAGTTTTCCTGGATTATCTCCTAGGGTGAAATGTAATCATTAAAAATGAAAGAGAAAGAAGAGGAAATCAGAGAAAGAAGTGTGAAAGTGATGGAAGCAGGAGAGCGCTGTGATGTGAGACGGAACTGACCTGCCCTTGCTGGTGTTGCAGATGAAGAGGCTGTGGGCCAAGGAATGTGGGCAGACACATCTGTAAATCTGTTACCTTCTCAGCAAAGGGGAATTAAGGTTGCTAACCAGCTGACTTTCAGATAAGGCAGTTTTCCTGGATTATCTCCTAGGGTGAAATGTAATCATTAAAAATGAAAGAGAAAGAAGAGGAAATCAGAGAAAGAAGTGTGAAAGTGATGGAAGCAGGAGAGCGCTGTGATGTGAGACGGAACTGACCTGCCCTTGCTGGTGTTGCAGATGAAGAGGCTGTGGGCCAAGGAATGTGGGCAGACGCTAGAAGATGGGAAATACTAGGAAATGGGTTCTTCCCTGGAGCCTCCAGAAAGGAATGTAGCCCAGCTGACACCTTGATTTTAGCCCAGTGGGACTTGTGTTGGATTTCCAAGTTGTAAAATAATAAACTTGTATTGTGTAAGCCATCCGATTTATAATAGTTTGTTACAGCAGAAATAGGAAACTAATACAAAGACTGCCTTGACATCCCTTTTAAGACCCTGTTACTTATTTTTTGGTTTTTCATTTTACAGCTGATCCTATGAAATAACCATACTGAAGGGAAAATGAGTTGAAATCAGTATGGAGTCTAATTTTTAGAATATTTTAAAAGTATGGTTATATATATATTTTTTCCTGTGACAGTGGTATAGTAGAAAGGAACCAGCATATGTAGTCTGAATGTTTGTGTGATTTGGGGAAAACTTTTTTCAAGCTCTATTTGTACTTTCATAATTATATCATGGAGTTATTGTGAAGACTTAATAAGCTTCATGTTGGAAAGTACTTGAAAGCAGGACTGTAGAGTAACCTGGTGGAGTTTGAAACCTGGCTGTGGTCCTTGCTGCCTGTGCTATCTTGAATTTCCCCTCTGTTTACCCTGCCTGCCTTCCCTACCCTTGCCATTCTTTCTTCCCTTGTCTTTTCATGCAAACTTTGCACAGTTAATACACTCCATGTGTGCAGGCTAAGTCACTTTAGTCATGTCCAACTCTTTGCACCTCTGACTGTAGCCCACCAGGCTCCTCTGTCCATGGGATTTTCCATGCAAGAATACTGGAGTGGGTGCCATGCCCTCCTGCAGGGGATCTTCTCAACCCAGGGGTTGAACCCACATCTCTTCTGTCTCCTGCATTGGGTGGCAGGATTTTTTTTTTTAAATCACTAGCACCACCTGAGAAGCCCCCTATATGTGTCCATAAATAAATACACTATACAGTCTCCAGCAGTGCAACGTCTTTCTCTTAACCTTGTCCTACACCTTCCCAGGTCCTCTGCTACATCCTCTACTCGCCCATTCATAACTGCTTTTCGTTGTTCCTTATAAATTTTCCAGATCTATTTTATGAAATTCAAGGGAAATTATACATTTATACTTCTCCATTTTATGTAAAATGTGGGAATAAAATATTATTCATAAATTTGGCTGCACCAAGTCTTAGTTATGGCATGTGGGGTTTCAGATCTTCATTGCAGCCTGCAGGATCTTTTTCACCCGAGGTATGTGAGATCTTCAGTTATGGCATGTGAAGTCTCAGTAGCTGCATGTGAAATCTAATCTAGTTCCCTGACCAGGGAGGAAACCTGGACCCCCTGCATTGAGAGTGTGGAGTCTTAGCCACTGAACCACCAGCGAAGTCCCCAAAGTGGAATTTTATATATATTCTGCTGCACTTTTCTTTTTTTGCTTAAAAATTTTTGTCTTGAATGCCTTTTCACATCTGCACACAGAAGACACCTTTGTTTTTTCCCACTGAATAATATTCCTATGTGGATGAACTATAACTTATTTATTCTACTTATGGAGCAAGACTGTCTTCAGTCTTTTCTATCACAGTGCTGAGGTGGATCATCCTGAAATAATTTTACACATTTGCAGTTATATTAGTAGGGGAAAATCCCAGAAGTGGCATTGTTGAGTCAAAAGGGTTTAAACCTTTGTAACTGATAGATATGAGAAAGTTTCTGATCTTCTCTTAGATGTAGTTTCCTCATCTATAAAGTAGGGATAATGAGAAATGTGCCTCATAGAGTGGTGTGTATTTTATGATGCGGTATGTGTAAAGCACTTGTCATTAAACAAATTTCACCATCAGTTATTACTGCTGTTGGATAATGTAATATTATGTCTTGCAACATGCTAGCTATAGCACTTTAAATATTAACTATTATGTTGTTATGAAATTCCATAGGTGCCAGCTTGGGGGTGGTACACATAGCAAGACTTAACGAATTTACCTAATGAACAGATTGGAGTTCTTTTCAGTCAGCGTATGTATTTATATATTCATTATGTTAATAATTTGCTTAAATATTTTCCCCTAAAATATGTTAAATACTTTCCCAATTATCCAAATTATGCAAAACTGAAAGATGTCTCTAATGGCAAATCACTCACTCTATTAAAGCTGCATTTTGGTTAAAACAGTCCAGATTGAAAATTGTTCAAAGATGCCATGAGGATATACCCCAGTATGGTTTTGGGTGATTTGCATTGTCATTAGACTGGTCAGCAGATGTAAATTTAATCTTAAAGAAGATGAAAATTTCAGTTGGGAAAACATCCTATCTCAGAGAATTCAATTCCTCCAGTTATTCAGCTTTCCATAAAATAATTTGAATATTGCTAAAATTTTTACTGCACTCCTTGTATCTTTCCACATCTTATTATAAATTGTCTATTATATACCGCCATTATTATATTTGCTCAAATGTTAATATTGTCCCTATTCTGTTCATTAGCAGAATAATTTTAGGGTCTTCCCAGACCCACGTACAAAAATGATAAACATGTAGCCACAATTAGCATCTTGCAAAATTTTCAGTTTGGAATCTTTATTTGAATGTGATACAAAGAAGTTATGTGGCATTTTGGAATAATGTACTAGGCCAGGATTTAGGATGCTTCTTTGATATTTAACTTTGATTATTGTTGTATTGGTAGGATATGATGACATCTCAGGAGATCCAAGGGCAAGAATAGCAGTCTTTTTTTCATGAGGTTCTGAAGATGAAATTTCTGAATTAGTAGCTCCATTTCTACAGGTTTGACAGTGTCTGTTCTCTCTTCTTCTTCCATGATTGGCTAACTTTCCATAGGATGGGTTCTAACTAGATTATTTTGAAACAATTGCTAGTCCAAAAGGGGATCTTCCTAACTACCTGCAGCTTCTTGTAGTTTCAATGAAAGAACTCTCTAGGAACTTACAGTGCAAAGAATATCAAACTAGACAGTGGTCAGGGTTCCAGGATTATCTCCACCATGATATTGCTACATTAATAAGAAAAAAAAAAAAAGCATGTAACTGCTTTGACCCTGAGCCTTATTTGTCCTGCCACATCGCAAGGATATTTTTTTCTAAAACCTGTCTCAGTGTGCCTCTTCTGTCCATCACTATAACAGGAGGCTTAGACTTAACCTTGCACATTACAGGTGCAGCCTGGTTTCTCTCTGAAGAGCTAACTGCTGGAATGAATGCTGGAATGATATGGTCAGTAGACTGAGAGAATGAAGATTCAAAGATGTTTGCATTTTTTTAGCTGGATAATAAGTTTCATTATGATATCGTGAATAGAGATTTGTAATGCAGAAAGAAGGCAGTGGGTAGTGAGACAGATTCATTTTTCTATATACAGAGGTCATAGTTGTTACACAAAACCTAAATTGACTTGTCTAAGGCTTAACAAGGAGATCTCCCCTACAGGTATAGATTATAAATCATCAGAGTATAAGTGGTAGTGAATCCATGGGAGGGAATGAGATACCCAGGGAGACTATATACTGAAAGATAATATCCAAGGCAAGTAATGTGATGGCTGTCTTGTACTATGTTCCTCCCTAAAACAGAGTTTGGGATAGTGGATTCCATACAGTTACTTTATTTGGGGAGGAGTTCTCAGGGAGCAGGAGCAAGGCACTATTAGAGTAGGAGGAAGGGAGGAAAAGCTGAAAACAGGTGGTTATTAGGCTGTTCACTCCTGGGGGCAAATGGGACTGGGTTGCACAGAATGCCACCTTAGAGGGGAGAATTAGCTTTCTACTATCTTTGTTATAATCTGCCTCTAAGTCTTGATTATTCCTCTTTTCACATTATATCATCTTTGAAGGTCTGTGTCTGGATATCTCAATTCTAGGTCAGGGGTGATTTATGGATTTCAGAAACCATAGGCATCCTTGGGTGAGACTGTAGTAACTCATTTCCTGCTCAGCACCTGCGCCAAGCGCTGCCAAGCTCCATATGCTGATAGTATTGCAGCATTGCCCTCCAGAGACAGGCCAACCACTGGGTACCTGTGTTGAGTTGCTGATTTAACAAATTAAAACACAGGCAGTATTTGGGACATACTCATACAAAAGAATTATTAGTTGTTTTTCTAAAATTCAAATTTAACTGACCATCTGTACTTACCTTGCAGTTTTATACCTTAGTAGTAACTGCCCTGGGGCTTCCCAGATGATGCTAGTTGTAAAGAACCCGCCTGCCAGTGCAGGTTAAACATAAGAGACTTGGGTTTGACCCCTGGGTGAGGAAGATCCCCTGTAAGAAGGCATAGCAACTCACTCCAGTACTTGTACCTAGAGAATCCCATGGACAGAAGATCCTGACAGGCTACAGTCCATAGGGTCACCAAGAGTCAGACACGACAGAAGTGGCTTTAGCACACACACGCAGTAACTGCCCTCTCAGATCAGCACATACCTTGTTATTCCTGTCTCATCACTGATAGGAAAACAGAGTGACTGTTTGGCTGCAGGAACATTGCAACCAGGCAATGAATATTCTATGTGCAATAGACTGAACACTTGCATCTCCCCTAGATTAATATGTTGAAACCTCCTCCTCAGAGTGATGGTATTTGGAAGCGGAATCTTTGGGAGGTATAGGTAATGAGGCCAGAGTCCTCACCAATGGGATTAGTATGCTCATGACTAGGACCAGACCCAGAGTGGTCCCTTGAGCCTCCTGCCATGTGAGGACATGGTGAGAAGACAGCCATCCATGGATCAGTAAGCTAGCCTCATCCGGCTCTGAATCAGCCAGCTCCTTGATCTCGGACTTTTCAAAAACCTCTAGAACTTTAAGAAATAAATTTCTGTTGTTTGTAAGCCACCCAGTCTGTGGTCTCTTGTTATAGAAGGCTAAACAGACTAAGACATCTACGCCTTTGGATGTGAGAAGTGTGGCATGGTTTCTTATTCTCTCAGATGAATGTGGTTTCAGCACAGGCAGCACAGGCCAGATGAATCTGTGACACCAAGAGATACTGAGCACTCTGTGGTCTAGTGTGGCTTCTCCTTTAGCTTGAATTATAGTTTGCTTGGGTTAAGATGTAAGTTACACTGGGCATGTCCTGCCCTTCATGAGCCTCATAGCCATAATGCAGTAAATCATATCTTACCAAAGATTAGGTTAAAAAACCAGTGCAGGGTCACACCTAACAGGATGGGCATAATGTTTGAAAAAGCAGAAAATACCTAGTGTTATGAAGGATGTGAAGATATTGGAAATCTTGGGCATTGCTGATGGGAATGTGAAATGGTTTAGTGCTTGTGAGAAAAAGTATGGCAGTTCCTCAGAAAATTAAGCAGAATTATCATAAGGTCTAACAGTTCCATTTCTGGGTATATGCCCTAAAGAATTGAAAACAGGGGCTCAAATAGATACTTATACACCATCATTTATAGCAGAATTATCCCTAATAGTAAAAAAGATAGAAAAAGCTCATATATCCATTGATATACAAAATGTGATATATACATACAATGGAATATTATTCAGCCTTTAAAAAGGGACGGGATTCTATCACATGTTATGACGTGGATGATCCTTGAGGACATTATACTAAGTGAAATAATTCAGACCTAAAAGCACCAATATTGTGTAAGTCCACTTAAATGAGATCTGTAAAATACTGAAATTCATAGAGACAGAATGTAGAATGATGATTGGAGGGCGTGGAAGAGGGATCTGGGGTGGCAGAAAGAACAGGGAGTTAGTGCTTAATGTGAGCAAGAGGTTCACTTCAGGAAGATCAAAATATTCTGGAGATGGATGGTAGTGCAAAAGTACTTAATGTCACTGAACTGTGCACCTGAAATGATGAAGATGGTAAGTGTTACATTATCTATAGTCTACAATGTTGAAAGAAGATGGTGCATGAGGTGGAAATTGATCAAACTCAAAATTATTAAAAAAAAAACTGCTTAAAGTCAAAATGCTTTGATCTACCCAGCATTATTTATTTTTTAGATACTATAACGAGCTAATTTTATTTTGCTTATTTTGTTATTTATTCGGCCGTGCCATGTAGCATGTGGGATCTTAGTTCCCTGACCAGGGATCAGACTTGCCTTGGAAGTATAGCATGCTAACCACTGGCCCACCAGGGAAGATCTCCAACATTATTCTTTAAATTCTATAGAAGGGTCTCACTGTAGATTTCCAGGGCATCTATTTCTCCTCCAGTGTTGTACCAGGCTGTTGAGCACCAGATGAAGTAACTGACCATGTTGTACCAAAAATGATAATCTTTAAACATTAGAACCCCAGACAACATGGCAAGATGCCCACACTGAGAAATTCACAGGGATTGAGACTTGTTGCAAGAAAGAGAGGGCTTTTTCTTTCTTTTCGTGTTCAATCCAGGCAACATTCTTTGAGTATAATGCTGGGCTGAATGATGGGAATACCGAGATGTTTTCTTATTCTCTTTCCCTTTCTTGGATATGTATAGTTGAATTCAGGCAAGCACAATGAGTATTTGGTGTGGTGCAGAGGTTAAAGTGTCTGCCTGCAATGTGGGAGACCTGGGTTTGATCCTTGGGTCGGGAAGATCCCCTGGAGAAGGAAACAGCAACCCACTCCAGTATTCTTGCCTGGAGCATCACATGGACGGAGGAGCTTGGTGGGCTACCGTCCATGGGTCGCAAAAAGTCGGACACGACTGAGTGACTTCACTTTCACTTTCTACTGGAATAACTACTATTTTCTCAAAATTTTACTGTGTGCCAGGCATTGTTCTGGGTTGCCCAGATGGCTCAGTCATGACAAATCCACTTGCCAATGCAGAAGATGCAGGTTCGATCCCTGGGCTGGGAAAATCCTCTGAAGAAGGAAATGGCAACCCACTCCAGTATTCTTGCCTGGGCAGAGGAGCTTGCTGGGCTGCTGTTCATGGGATCACAAAAAGGATCAAACATGACTTGGTGACTAAACAACAACAACGAGGCATTGTTCTAAATGCTTTACTCAGATTATTTCACTTATTTTTACAGTCAATTCATGAGAAAGTCACTTTGCCAAGTCTGTGGCAGCCTCTATAGGGACAGAGTATTAACCTCATACCCAACCCCTAACTGTGAGAGATATGACCACTGACCAGGTTACCTCTGCTAGTAATTTAACTAGTAAATTAACTAGCGGGAGGGTCTGGCACAGTAGATTCAGAGCTAGTGGCTGGTAGCCAGGTTGGGTCATTTATAAGTAGAAGGTGATGGATGAGAAAGAGGAGACCAAGAAACAGAGGTGAGAGAGACCAAGGTAAGAGATGGAAGGAGATGCTTCTATTACTGAGAATTTTCAAATATCTATGAAATGTGACTACATGTAGAACCTTTGTGTTCCAAGTGGTTACCTTGCCTATGTTTCACTTCTCTTTTATTTGAGGTAGCTTGAGAGGGTTTCTGTTCTTTTCAGCCTCTGTTAAAGCCCAAGCCCATATTATTGGAGGGGCTTCCCGGGTGGCACAGTGGTAAAGAATCTATCTGCCAATGGAGGAGACACAAGGGACATGGCAAAGGGTCAGACATGACTGAGCGACTCAGTGCACATGCGCATGCACACACCACACACACACACACACACCACCACCACCACATTATTGGAATTCTATTTGCACTCATAAACGGTTCATATTCTGGAGTTGTATCTTCGAAGAGAGGATGAGGCCTGGAATGGTCCTGGGCATGCTTTCTCTCCCTCAGTAGCAGTGAGGCTGTGTAAGCTAACCTCTAACCTTCCTAGCAAGAGTCCTCCTACCGCCTTCCCCCCACATCTTCACCATGTTTTAAAAGTTGGGAGAGATTTTTTTTTTGCCTGCTAGTCATTCACTTGATCCAGAGAAGTAAGTGCCTCTGTAATTCCAATCTGTGCCTTCTGTCGCTAAGATAAACTAGTAATGATTTGCCAATAAGATGCAATTACAGTGCCTGCTGAGGTCAATATTCAATCAGTGGTTCCATTCTGAGTGCTGCTTTGATCAGTTGGTCAAAAATTTCCTTTCTTTAGATGCTTTGTAAACCATGATTGATCGAGAGGTTTAGGGGTTTAAGCCTGGGATGTGATTTCATTTTTAATCCAACTTTTGAGCAGCACGTCACACTGGTTAAATGTGACATGGGCTCCCTTGGGAAGCTCTAGCCCGCCCAGACACTGGACTTGGCACTTCTTTGCATTACTCCTAACCATCTCCTCCCCTCCCCCAAATAACAGTACAATTTTATAAAGTACCATAAATGAAGTAGATTATTCTGAAGGCTTTGTGGGGAGATCAGGAAGTCACATTGCTTTCTCCATAGCAAAAACTTAATGCATATTTTTTTAAACATGACTCTCTCCAACATTTTTAATGTATGGCTCTGTTTAATATACCTCAAACAATTTATTTATTTTTAAATAATGTTATGCATTTATTTTGGGCTGTGCTGGGTCTTTGTTGCTTTGCATGGGCTTTCTCTAGTTGCAGAGAGCAGGGGCTACTCTTCCTTGAGGTGCGTTTATGGGCTTCTCATTGCAGTGGTTTCTCCTGTGCGGAGCACGGGTTCCAGGCACGCATGTGGACTCAGTAATTGCAGCGAGCAAGTAGTAGAGCGCAGGCTCAGTAGTTGTGGTGCATGGGCTCCGTTGCTCCCAGGCATGTGGAATCTTTCCAGATCAGGGATCAAACCCGTGTCCCTTGCATTGGTAGGCAAGTCCTTATCCTCTAAGCCACCAGGGAAGTCCAAGCAATTTATTTTTACTAAACACTCTGATTTTATTTGTTTATTTGACTGTGTCAGGTCTTGGTTGCTACATGTGGGCTTAGTTGCCCGGTGGCATGTGGGATCTTAGTTCCCTGACCAGGGATTGAACTTGTGTCCTCCTCATTGGAAGGTGGATTCTTAAGCACGGGACCATGAGCAAAGTCCCAAATGAGTATTTTTCATTAAACATTTTTGTCAGTTATTTCCTCGTGTCTCCCTATCTGCTTGATTCCCTTTTCTCTCCTTTCTCCTCCCTCATATGGCCTCTTAGCCTTTCCTCTATCAACTGCAACAATCCAGGTTTCCCTCTCACTTTGGAAATATTGCTTACAATAACAAAGTCCCTCTAGATAACTAAACAAGGCGACTGATTGTTCCTCAAACACACCCTTTGGGAGTATCAGCCCAGATCACAGACTGAGGAGACCCTTGGCTGATTTATAGAAGTAAAGTGGGACTTGGCTAAACATAAATCAAAATGAAGTTGAGAAATTTCATCCCTGAGGCCCATGATGATGATATTTGATTGGGCTTTGGTGTTCACTGGGTCATATTCAAGTCTCCTCTCTCTCCCTTACTCTCTTTCTCACTCTGTCTGACTGAACTTATCTGCAAGTCAGATTTAAGCTTGGTTCAAAGGCTGAATTTTCATCTTGGTTTTGATAAGAATTCACATTTACTTAAGACATAATCAGGGACTTCAAGTAGCTAGTGGCAGCTCTTCTGTGAAGCTAAGATTTTATTTTTTGTATTTAAAGTGTAAATCTTTAATCCTTCTGGATTTTATTTTTCTAATGTGACAACATGCCTCAAATTTAAAATATATAGAGTTTTTGTCTCAGAAATCCCTGTTATGGTAACCTATCCTAATGAAATACTAGCTCTGGGACTTTTATGAACAAGGGCATTTGTCAAGGAAAAAACAAACAAACATAATGCATGATGTCCATCAATAAGGGAAATATTGAATAAATCCTGGTATAATCATATTATGGAAAATTAAATGTTTCCCAAAGTAGACAAGTTAAAGAGCTATTGATCCAAAGCACTGTCAATAATGTATTGTTATATGAGCAAAGCACCAAATGACAATAACAATCTCAAATCCCTTATATCAGCATTTACTTTTTAAAATGCAGAAAAGATACCACTACAAAAACTAGACTTCCCTGGCGGCTCAGACAGTAAAGCGTCTGCCTACAATGCAGGAGACATGGGTTCAATCCCTGGGTCGGGAACATCTCCTGGAGAAGGCAATGGCACCCCACTCCAGTACTCTTGCCTGGAAAATCCCATGGATGGAGGAGCCTGGTAGGCTACAGTTCATGGGGTCGCAGAGTCGGACACAGCTGAGTGACTTCACTCACTCTTCACTCAGAAAATCGTCAGGTTGGGATATTTTACTTTTGTGGGAGATAAAGATAGGTAATATTTTCTTTACACAGATTTGTGTTCTTTCTCTGGTTTCAGTGGTTGTGGTGAATACATGTCAATTTTATAATTTGGTAAAAGATTACATCTGACAAGAAAACATTTTAAAACATAAAACAAGTCAGCAATCAGCAAACTGAAAATGTTTGTTCTCTCCTTGGGAAATTGGTGCCAAATTTTTGGGGAGCCATACACATGAAAAAAGAGCAATCTTATGTGATTATCTTACAATTTTCATATGTGATTATCTTATAAGATATCTTACGTGGTTGTCTTATAAGACTGCATAAAGAGGAGTCTCATGTGCTGTTTTGCCTATAGTCCATCTTTCTGATAGCTGGGACAGGACTGAACTGGTGACAGGAGGGATCCTAGAGCCAGTCATCTTGAATTCTGATGACTTGACTTTTATTTTTCCCTCAGTGGAGTCCCATGGGCACTCACTGCCCTGCTGACTCATCTACCACTTAACCCACTAGATGTTAAGATGATTTCAATCAAACAATATCACAACAAGTTTTTAACCCACCCCTTTCTGTTGCCTTCTGATTTTGAGTTGTTGCTCTGCTTTTCCGAGATAAAAAAAGATTAGACTTGGAGGACCAAGGTCCATGAGTTGAGCCTCCCTAGCACCATGTATGTGACCTTCGATAAATAACCACTAGGCTTAGATTTCTCCACTGCACAATGGAGATGCCTTCAGTGGATAGCAGGATAGCAGGAGCCTAAACAAATGGATAGTGGCTGCGAAAATAGTTTTTTGTTTTTATAAATTCAAAACACGATGAAGTCTCCCTTTTCCATGTCTCTAACTTCCAACAATCACTAGTCTCTACTTAATTTCTAAAATGTTGTCATTTCAAAAAGTCATAACATTGAAATCATACAGTGTGTAACTTTTGTGGGTTGTTTTTTTCACTCACCATAGTCTCCTGCAGATTCATCTAAGTAGTTGTATGTATCAATAGTTCTTTCCTTTTTATTGCTAAGTACTATTCCATGGTATGGATCTACCATATTTTCTTGAACTCTTCACCTGTAGAAGGCCATTTGGGCAGGTAAATAAAATGACTATGAATAAAAATACATGATGAAGTATCTCATTTCTCTACAATCACTTTCCTTTTGAAAAAATAAATAAATAAAGCTTGCTTCCTTCCTGCATGAGGGTCTCAGTGGGAAGTCAAGTTTGGTTCTTCCTGTCTCAGGTGCTTCTATAGTAGATGGTTGAGTTCAGTATGATAGGTGTCAGGGAAAATTCTACAGATACCGAAAACACAGTTTTCAGTCAAATTGCTCTTTTTGCTTTTTGGGGGATGCATGTCTCTTATGATTGGCAATCAACAAGACTGGTAAAAACAAAGCCACTGACTCATTAACTCTGCATTTATTTATTTTTGTTGTTATCACTGGATGATAACAACAAAATAATCACTTTGAAGTTGTTTTATCTTAGATGCTCAATCTGCTGTTTTCTCTTTGTCTTAGTTTTAGTTTGAGCCTCTGGTTTATGCATTTACTGCCTCTTTAAAGACAGAGCAGAGGTGTTGCCTTAATAATAGGAATGGTCTATGTACCAAGCTGGGCACTTTTGAAAACAGGTGTCCCTTATAAGAGCATGTTAATAGCCAGCGCTAGTCCGTTGCCTGCAGGTAACTGACAGCCTGCCCATGCTTTCTCACTGAATCCTCAAAGCCAGGGCTCAGAGGAAGTAACCCACTTGCTCACATTGCTAGTGAGTGACAGAGTCAGGACCTAACCCATTATCGTTAGATGAGCAACCTAAATTATTTTAACACAGGGTTAAAGGAGGACTCACCTTGACTGAATTAATGATTGTCGCAAATAGACACAGGGGACAACCAGCTTAACCAACTTCTGTTCCATGCAACCCTGAGACGTTTTTCTGGGACTTCTCACATAAACTAACAGGTATTCCACCTGTCAGGCAGTCACACTTAGTCAGTCATGGAACTCCCTTGAAGGCCATTTCAGGGGGATGGGTTCTAAAATGTATGCCTCAGGAAAAGCTACTGTAGCCAGTGGCAGACTCTCCCTCCCACCTCAAGCTCTAGAGACTCCTGCTTAGCTCTTGTAAGAGGTAGCATTTCAGTACTGCTTGTCCTCCTCTGGGTGCACAAGCTACTAATTAATTTTTGTTGTAGAGAAATGGGGATTGCCAAATGTCCTTCGGGCTTGTGATCTTGTGTTTTTTTGTCAGAAAGCGCTGAGGCTCACTGTTCTAGCCCCTCTTGTGTCCACGTTGCATTTTTCATGACAAAGCCTATTTATTGTCTTCCACCCAGATGTTGTGTTCTGTGTGTGGGCTTTTCTGTGGTTGCCATTCTGAGAGAAGCAGAGCAGGATGGTTCTGCCAACAGCGTCCTTGAACGAGGCTGCTAGAAGTCATCAGCTCTGTCTCGTTAGTCTTCTGTGTTTCACGTGGATTTTGCAGTGCCCATGCTAATTAAAGAGAGAGGAGAGCCTGCTCACTGGTTATATATGACTTTTCTCCCCAGGGAAAAGAAAGAGCTGGGAGATGGATCTCCGGATGTTTACCTAGCACAGAGATGTGATCTGCACCCATCTATCTTCCATTCAGTCTCCCTTCAGAGAGACATTATAGCTGAGCTCCAGTCTTCTAGCTGCAAGTATCCCCAGTGACAGCTTTGCAAGTGGCCTTAACAGCTTTTCAGGAAACTAATCAATGCAGCTTTTCACAAAGGAATCTACTTGATCAATATCATCAAGCACACCCAGACCTAACAACAGATCACATAAGCGTTTTCGTGAGCAATAGGCATTACAGGGAAAATAAATTATTGGTAATATTACATAAATGCTTCTTACAAATAGCTCTTTCTCTGTGAGTTACAGTAATATACCAAAAGTGATAGGAGAGACAGTGTGTAATTTCATTAGGCCCTTAAAAATACAGTCCCAATATTGGATATTAGTCTAGGAGATGTAACTCTGGTTTGGAAGGAGGGAAAATGGTTTAAATATTTGACATCCTAAGTTTTCGCACCATGTGTATTGTCAATGGTTGAACAGAGGGGGTTATTTTGGTGTCTCAGCACCATGGGCTTGTTCATATAACAGGCATGTGAGTGCACACTTGCCGAGTCGATTGTCATTTCCTCTCCCTATCTAGGAATGAGTGCTAATATCAAGAGGTCATCCCTGTCACCTCTGCCTTCTGACTTTTTCCCTAGACTCCTCGGGGAAATTCCAGTTCTAAATGTTGTAGAATTTCCTGACAAATGGTCTAGCAGTACGGACAGTAGGAGATGCTGAGATGCCCGAAGAGAAACCTACGGTACAGTCACACTCCTGCAATGCATCGCGACGCTGCTCAGCTTCCTCTCCCTGTGTTCTCTGTCTGTGTCATTTACTGCCTCATGGCAAATGGGGCCATAACTTAGTGGCTTGAAATAACTGCTGTAATTATGATTCTCTGGGTTAGCCACTTTAGGTTGGGCTCAGGGTTGGGCTCTGCTGCTGGTCTTGTCTGAGTTCATTCATGTCTTCAGTGATTTGGGGACTCTTCTGGGATGAATGGTCCAAGGCAGCCTCCCACCATATCAGGCAGTTAGTGCTGGTCATCAGCTGAGCCTCTCTCTCTAGGAAGGGTAGCCTTGACGTCTTTGCATCATGGTACTGCACTCCAA
Source organism: Madoqua kirkii (assembly GCA_006408675.1). Lineage (NCBI taxonomy): Eukaryota > Metazoa > Chordata > Mammalia > Artiodactyla > Bovidae > Madoqua > Madoqua kirkii. Next base: position 14,810 of record SJYC01009500.1, read on the forward strand.
GAGGATGCAAGTCAAAGCAGCAAGGGCTTTGGGGAGTCACACAATATCACTCCCTTTACATATTGGTCAAAGGTAGGACTCAGGGTCAGCCCAGATTCAAAAAAAGGGGAAAAAGACTTCACATCTTTACAGGAGGAGCAGCACAGTCATACTGCAAAGGGTCAGAGTAAAGGATACAAAGGATTACTGAAGCCATTTTCATAAAAATATATAAAGAATATGACCACAATTTAGCTCAATACCCCCATTCCCACCCTATTACATCATTGAGGTTTCCTCTGCTTCAAAAGTCTACTGCAGGGAAAAGAGTGGAAAGCAAGAGGAAAATGAGTCTTTCTCATGTTTCTATGTTCTAGCTCACTAAGCTTAGAATGAGGGAGAAGCAAGCCATTGACAAAATGTAGGGAAGAAGCATCCTGAATCAATTCCTTTCGAGACTAGGTAGAATTTCACTGGGCTGGGCTTTGGGGTCAAGGTCAAGGAGGATGCAGAGGGGAGGATTCAAAGAACTATAGAAGGAACCTGAAACAGGCTTGCCTCAGTGGTTATGCCCCAGTGTCATGGGAGAAGCAAAATAAATCCCACCAAGTTGAGCATGTCTCAGAAGTAATGACAGGGCCACTCAGCCTGAAGGAGCCATGGGTCAAGGGGAAAATGGAGACCTATGTGAAACAATGATGGCCAAAGGTGAGAAGGGAGGTGGTGTCTCAGAGGGCATCAGGTCCAACAGAAGACTCAGAGGATCTTGCTGTCAGTACCATGAAACTCCCTACATCCAATCCCAGAACCTTACCTGGGGGAAGAGGTAGAACAGAGTTGTTTGAGATTCAGTTCAGTTCAGTTCAGTCATTCAGTTGTGTCCAACTCTTTGTGACCCCCTTGGACTGCAGCACTCCAGGCCCTCACCAACTCCTGGAGGTTACTCAAACTCATGTCCATTGAGTTGGTGACGCCATCCAAGCATCTCATCCTCTGTCGTCCCTTCTCCTCTCACCTTCAATATTCCCCAGCATCAGGGTCTTTTCCAATGAGTTAGCTCTTCGCATCAGGTGGCCAAAGTATTGGAGTTTCAGCTTCAGCATTAGTCCTTTCAGTGAACATTCAGGACTGATTTCCTTTAGGAGGGACTGGTTGGATCTCCCTGCAATCCAAGGGACTCTCAAGAGTCTTCTCCAACACCACAGTTCAAAACATCAATTCTTTGGCACTCAGCTTTCTTCACAGTCCAACTCTCACTTCCATACATGACCACAGGAAAAACCATAGCCTTGACTAGACGGACCTTAGTTGGCAAAGTAATGTCTCTGCTTTTGAATATACTATCTAGGTTGGTCATAATTTTTCTTCCAAGGAGTAAGTGCCTTTTAATTTCATGGCTGCAGTCACCATCTGCAGTGATTTTGGAGCCCCCCAAAATAAAGTCTGACACTGTTTCCACTGTTTCCCCATCTATTTCCCATGAAGTGATGGGACCAGATGCCATGATCTTTTTCTGAATGTTGAGCTTTAAGCCAACTTTTTTGCTTTCCTCTTTCACTTTCATCAAGAGGCTTTTTAGTTTTTTGCTTTCTGCTGTAAGGGTGGTGTCATCTGCATATCTGAGGTTATTGATATTTCTCCCTCCAATCTTGATTCCAGCTTGTGCTTCATCCAGCCCAGCTTTTCTGATGATGTACTCTGCATATAAGTTAGTTAAATAAGCAGGGTGACAATATACAGCCTTGATGTACTCTTTTTCTATTTGGAACCAGTCTGTTGTTCCATATCCAGTTCTAACTGTTGCTTCCTGACCTGCGTACAGAATGTTTGAGATTACATTCTTACTATCTTACTGGGGCAGGGACTTTGCATTTGCATATCTTCTTTAGTTCCATTATGAGACCTCTTGAAGCTGTCATTAACTGGTCTTATTAAACACAAGGCCAGTGAAATTCTGGGTAAGCAGCACCAGGGAGAGCTCCTTTTCCTGGGGACCTTTCAGTCTTACAAGGACTGAGAATATAACATGTGTTTATTTTATTCCATTTAATTGAAAATGGACAAGATTTTCCCAGAATCCAAACACACATTTGCCCTATATATGATGATAAGGCACATAGTGTTCATCTTATGACATCTGATCCATCATTCCATGTTCAAAATGTTTTCTCCAAGCTCCCATTCTTACACTGAGTAAATATGTTTGAGCACCTCTTATGTGCCAGATGCTTGGAAGCCACAGTGGAGTCCTGGCCTCCATTTGAGAGAAACAAAATAAATCCCACAGTGTCAAGTAATAGAAAGGCCACCCAACAAGAAGGAGCCATGGGTCAGTGGGAAAATGAAGATCCATGTGAAAAAATTAGCTTCCTTGATAGCTCAGTGGTCAAGAACCTGCTAATGCAGGAGACACGGGAGATTTGGTTCAATCTCTGGGTCTGGAAGATCCCCTGGAGGAGGAAATGGCAACCCACTACAGTATTCTTGCCTAGGAAATCCCATGAACAGTGGAGTCTGGTGGGCTGCTGTCCATGGGGTTGCAAAGAATCCAGACACGCCTGAGTGACTGACACATATGAGAAACTATGGTCAAAGATAAGAAGGTAGGTGATGGGTGTCTCTTGTGAAAGTTACTCAGTCATGTCCGACTCTCTGTGACCCCATGGACTATACGGTCCATGGAATTCTCCAGGCCAGAATACTGGAGTGGGTAGCCTTTCCCTTCTTCAGTGGATCTTCCCAAACCAGGGATTGAACCCAGGTCTCCTGCATTGCAGGTAGATTCTTTACCAGCTGAGTCAAGAGTGAAGCCTGAGAATACTGGAGTGGATAGCCTGTCCCTTCTCCAGCGAGCAGATCTTCCTGTTCCAGGAATCGAACCAGAGTCTCCCTCATTGCAGGCAGATATATCTTGGTCTTTGCCTTTTTGGAGTTTAGAAGGTTCAAGAAAGCCCCTCAGTATAACCTTTATAGGTTCCATTAGAGGGAACAACTGCATAGTTCTAAATGGGTCCCAACAACTCCTGGGAGGGATGCACCAAAGAGGTATCCAAAGGGAGTTATCAGAACCAACTTGATGTTAACCTTCTGTAGGAGAAACCACATCAAACAGGCTCACTATTAACCAAAGTATTTCCTATCTGTAACCAAGAAAGAAAATAATTAATTACCATCACTTACCATGGGTCAAACACTATGTAACAGAATTTACCTATATCTCTTAATCTCCTCAGCACATCTGACTGTCCAGCGTCTCCCAGTTCTGTGTCCCATCATCATGGGTCCACTGGAAAATTACCCGATGTAGTAAGCATTATCTCCCTTTCATCTTAAACAAAGGACATTTTGACATTTCTGTTCATTTTCATTTAAAACCTTATTATCTCCTAGGAGTGATAGGAGCTGATCTGATAGACTAAGGCAATGTGACAGTGGGTAATTATGTTCCAGTGGTGAAAACAATCTGGTGTCCATACTTTGTAGGAATTTCAGCCTTGAGTACCATTAATAATAATGTAAGAACAGAAACGGGAATACCACAGGAATTCAGTACTGATTCATCAGTATAGTTTTTATGATCCATTGTTGAACCTCATTCCAAGCATGATGAAAACTTATTGTTTCCTCCCTTTTTTCAGCTTTCAGCTGACTGAACCTGGCAGTCAGCTGGAGAGAAAGAATGTGCTGACATCTGTGAATAAGCACCAGCCCTCTCTCATTGATCACTTCTCCTCTGAGTGTCCTTTCAGAGAAATATATACACAATTCTAAGAGCAAAAACCTTTTATCTGACAATAAACAATTTGTAGTTATATCCTAGAAAAGCCCAGTCATACTTAAAGATTGGTTAGATGTCAGATAGAGCTTGGAGGCCAACTTGGAATTTCTCGGGGATGTAAAATAACTGTTGGATTTCAATTCAAGCAAAACAAATAGTTTTAAAAAAGTTAAAAATCCATTAATCTGTGTGTTTGCCTTCAGAAAAGGATCCTTCGAAAGTTTACAATATTTTGATCTTTTCAAATAGTGAATCAAGATGAGAACCCTTGGACATGCTGGTTTAAAGATGTTCCTGCCATTAACCTAGGGTTTAGGCACCTGCAGAGCCTTCCCTGGTGGCTTAGTGGTGAAGAAACCGCTGCCTGCCAGTGCAGGAGACGCGGGTTTAATCACTGGGTCGGGAAGATCCCCTAGAGGAGGAAATGGCAACCCACTCCTGTATTCTTGCCAGGAAAATCCCACAGACAGAGGAGCCTGGCTGGCTATAGTCCATGAAGTCACAACAAAGTCGCACATGTCTGAGCACTCAGGCACCTGCGAGGAACTCTGTTTACTCCTGAAGTTCTTTGGGCTTTTATTTCTATTGGCAATGAATAGCTAAAACCAGTCAAGGGCTGACTCTGAGGTTGGCAATGAGAAAGCAACGCTCTGATGAGGTTTTAGTTTCTCCTGAAATATTCTTAAATACTTTACAAGGTCTCAACAACTGACTACTTATAAGACATTAAGTACCTTGAAAAACTGATAGGCAAAAATTGATAGCGTACACTCCTGCCTGCACATTGCATGGAGGGATCTGTTCTGAAGGCCCTCAAGTCTGGGTCTGTTGACCAGATGGAAGGTTAGAGTCAGGGCTAATGCCAGCTGGCACAAGGCCCCAGAGTGACACACGCGGGTGTTCTAATCCCAGCTGCACCTCTTTCCACCTGCTTGACCTGGGACAGATCAATACCCTGTCTGTTCCAGTTTGCTCATCTGAAGAAATGAGAACAAGAATGGTTCTTACCTGACAGGTTTGTCGTGGGATAAAAAAGGACTGCTAGGGCAGTTCGCACTGTGTCATACACGTGGTAAGTGCCTAATAAGTGATATATATTACAGGGATGCCCTGTGAGCTGCTGGGTTCCATTAAGTGGAGCTTGTGTCTATACAATCAGAGATTTTTATCCCTGTAGGGGAGGGGTTTTGTGGCTAGGAGCTCAGCAGGGGAAGGGAATGGACTTGGATGGGGAAAAATAACATCTCTGCTAACCTTTCCCAGAGATCTTCAATCATGAATGTACATAACAAAACACAATAGTGTTAATGACACCTGTAATTTTTTCACCAACAGAAATCCCTGGTACTTTCACGTTATATTACAGTTGTCATGGGGATCTTGAAATAGTGTTTATGCACAACAGTGCTTCAAAATTATAGTAGTTATTAGATCTTGTCTCTTGGCCCGCACACGGGCAGGCTCACTCTGTAAAGTGTGGTCCTCTTGCATCTCCTGTCTGCACAAGACAAGAGCATCCAGAAAGAGCTGGCTTCTGAGTCAGGGCTGGCCTCCCATCTCTCCTTTTGTTTCCTTCCTCTGCCTGTGACTATTGGCCCCTTCAGTTTCAAGGGGAAGACACGAAGTGAGAGCTCTCATTTAGTTTTCTGTCTTGAGCAATGTTGCCCAATCTAGCTTTGAACTCGACATGGAAGAATTGAAGCAGAGTCTATAACCCCAACTAGCTACTGTTCCCTGTATTTAGTGTGCTTTGATTGGAACTCCATAGGGAAAGAGAAGTAAATAGTCTTGTCTTCTATGACAACCCTCTATCAATATCCCTGTTAGGTAACGCCTCTAGGAAGATATTAACATTTAATGAGCACTTACTATGTCCCAAGGACTGCACTAAGTTCTTCGCATATATTATCCCATCTAATTCCCATAGTCACCTGAGCTATGGCTATCAATACCCTGATTGTACAGATGAGAGATCGAGCTCTAGGCAGTCTCAATAGCTTGCTCAAGGTTACCCAACGAGTACGTGGAAAAGTGGAATTCAAATGCAGGCTCCTCTGTAAGTCTACTGTTGTTTCTACTATTTCCCTCAAAGCCAAGTAGAAAAAGCAGATTTTCCTCTCCTCTTTGGTTTCTTAATAAGAAATCTGATACTTTTATTATAAAATATTTGGGGAATAAAACTCCCCTGCTTCTACAATAATGACATGGAAAAAATCTTTTTCTAGATGACTTTCCTTGAGTAAGAGCAAGGAAGCTTTTTTTTTTAAAGCAAATTCTTTCTTTGCTTCAGTGATAATACTTGGAATTGCACTCTCAGATGGGGTTAAACTTTTCTTTCCTGGTGGATGAATGTTGGCATAAGTCCTCTGCTGGAATCTATTCCTGGACACTATAAACTTTTTCTAAAACCCTGTTTTTGGCTTCTCTTTTATTAGGACTTATTTTAGTAAGTGACCCCATCATTTATCCAATTGGACAAGCCAGCAATTTGAGAGCCTCCCCTTCTCTCAGCACCTATTATAAGTCATTACCAATGTCTCATCGGTTTTAATCTTCTAAATAGATCTCAGATTTATACAGTACTTCCCACTACCACCACCATTACCACCACAGAAAAACTATGATGGTCTTTTACCTGTGCAATAGGTTCAAAACTGGTCTATATATTCTTTCTTTTAATATAAATTTATTTATTTTAATTGGAGGTTAATTACTTCCTTATTCCCTTATGATTTGGCTTCTTTTCCATCTCTTCTCCATATGAAGTCAGTTTTGTTTGTTTCAGATCCTTCAGTGATTTCCCTTTGCTCCTCGGATGACATGAAATCTTTTCAACATGGGCTACAAAGCTCTTAACTATTTGACCACTAAATACCTCTCTGTCTTGCCTCACACAAAGTTCCCCCTGACTCTCATCGTCAGTTACAATGACCTTCTTTATCAGTCAGGATATGATAGGTTAAGCTACTATAACAAACATCCTCCATATCTTGGCATCCTAAAAATACAAAGAATAATTTACTCTGTGCTCAATGTGTATCAGCAATGGTGGGGTTGGGAGGTATACTGATTGGGAGAAAAAAGCATGGCAAATGACATACTGGCTCTTGAGGCTTCTGCCGAGGAATGATACACAGGTGTATGCTCAAATTCCATTGGCAGGAGGAAATGGTGTGTCCATGCCCACCATCAGGGAGGTGAGGAAGCTCAATCCCAGTATATTCCCAGGATAACAATCTGAATCAACATCAGGACATTTTTCCTTCCTTCCTCCGTAGGCCTTGAACATACTCATCCCTGTGCCTGGAGCACCTGTTCCTCCATTTTTTGGAAGAATTCTTGTTTATCCTTTTATTCTTTTTAAAATTATTAAGTAATTAATTTATGGATATGTTAGGTGTTCAGAGAAGGCAATGGCACCCCACTCCAGTACTCTTGCCTGGAGAATCCCATGGATGGAGGAGTCTGTTAGGCTGCAGACCATGGGGTCACAAAGAGTCGAAAACGACTGAGCGACTTCACTTTCACTTTTCACTTTCATGCACTAGAAAAGGAAACGGCAACCTACTCCAGTGTTCTTGCCCGGAGAATCCCAGGGACGGAGGAGCCTGGTAGGCTGCCATCTATGGGGTTGCACAGAGTCGGACACAACTGAAGCGACTTAGCAGCAGCAGCAGCATGTTAGGTGCTAGTTGCAGCATGTGGGATCTTTCATTGCAGTGCACACGGGCTCCTGCCTGCTTGTGGCATGCAGGCTCAGTAGTTGCAACACACAGGCTTAGTTAGTTGCCTTGCAGCATGCAGGATCCTAGTTCCCAGACCAGACATCCAACCCATGTCCCCTGCACTGGAAGGCAGAGTCTTAACCACTGGACCACCAGCGAAGTCCCCTATCCTTGAGTTTTAAGTTCAAACTTTGGGAAACCTTACTGACAGGGTCAAATGCATTTGTTATAGCATCTTACAGCAATCTAACTATGTATAAAGCTTGCCATAACTGTCATTTTCTCTTTGTTTGAACAAGTAATGCTCTCCTTTCCAGAAGATTGTAAGCTCTATGCAGACAGTGCCTATGCTGATTTTTGCTCATCAGTATTAGAACAAGAAAAAAACAATTTAACACATATCACATATCAGGCATAGTTCTGAGTGCTTTTTATATTTAGAGTGACTCTCTGAGGTAGGGTTATTGCCACATTTTATAGGTAAGCAGATTGAGGGGCAGAAGGGTCAAGTAAATGTCCAAGTTCACATGGCTACTTAAGTGATGTGAAGCCAGAATGTAGACCGAAGCATTCTGCCACCAGAACCATTCTTAGCCACTACAGTTTATAGCTTTGCAAGACTATTACCATTTCTTTTACCTAGCCAAAAGAAATGCTAGGTAAATATTTCTTGAATGAGTTGATGAAGTGCTAATAGGGCATGGAGAACACTCAAAAAAAATAAAGGCTAACTCAGAGTGATCTTCCTGAAATGTCAAAACTGAGAGGAGCCTTAGAGATCACGCAGTTTAATCCTCTTATTTTACAGACTGATAAGCCATAGCTCAGTCAAGTTTTATGCAGAGTGCACATTCCGGCTCCCTTGGCAGGAATGACGTGCATGTCTCCCAGAATACCACCTTCCTTACCTCACTGAGCCACAAGACAGAAAACGGCCCCAGTGGAGATTTCTTCCAACAGACCCATGGAAACGTGTGTATGCGGAGAATCTGAGTACAAGAGTACTCCTTGTACTCTTTGATCTTCCCTACTCTGTTCTGAAATTAGACTCTAGAACAAAAAAAGAATGCCAAAGGTAATGAAATCTCCACAGTTACACACATAGTTTAAAATAACAGTATGAGTCAGTGTTCAGAATAGAAATAGCAGCGAAAGCTGACATCCTGGGAACAAACGACTCAATTAACTGGTGTGCTCTGCCACCCAGTTGAAATTCCCTTGATGATTTATAATCAGAGACTCATGAGAGTTAAACCTCAACGAGGCTGTGGCAAAAGTTATATCTAGTTACCAGGGGGGCAAGTTCATTGAAGTAGGTTGGGGGTGCTGCCTGGGAACCTTTGACTTCCTACCCCCTTGTTGAGTCTAAATGCTTTTTTACCATCTCCCAGAGGTATGATGTGACCCACGGACAGGGGAATGTGCCAGCCACCTCCATAATTCTCTCTACTGGCATCCAGGTCCTTGGAATGCAGACTCAATTTCCTCAGCTCCCTGCAAAGGAAGAAGGTTACAGATGTTCCTCGTTCCTCTGTGTCCACTGGGAATTGGTTCCAGGACCCCTCATGGATACTAAAATCCATAGGTGCTCAGGAATCTCGATGAAATGACATAGTATCTTCATATAACTTATGCACATCTTCCTGTGCACTTTGAATCATCTCTAGATTACTTATAATACCTAATATAGTGTAGGGGGATTTTCTTGTAGTTTAGTCGGTAAAAGAATCTGCCTACAATGCAGGAGACCTGAGTTCGATTTGGGTGTGAGAAAGATCCCCTGGAGAAGAAAATGGCAACCCACTCCAGTATTCTTGCCTGGAGAATCCGACAGACAGAGGAGCCTGGCGGGCTCCAAGTCCATGGGGTCGCAAAAGTCGGACACAACTTAGCGACTAAACAACAACAATATAATGTAAAGTGCTTTGCAATTCATTGTAAATGCAATGGACATGAACTTGGGCAAACTTTTGGAGATGTTGAGGGATAGGGAGGCCTGGCGTGCTGTAGTCCATGGGGTTAGAAAGACTCGGACACGACTTAGCGGCTGAACAACAACGTAAACGTTGTGTCAGTAGTTGATGGGTATGGGCATATTCCAGTCATGCTCTTTGGAACTTTCTGAAACTTTTTTCTGAATATTTTGATCTACTGTTGGTTGGGTCCAAAGATGTGGAATCTGAGGGACCAGTGGCTGGTCTGGGAGGGGAACCCAGGTGCTTGATGCCCACTGTTTTTCCACTGCTTTCATTTTCCAGTATGGTCCCCATCCTCCTGAATTCAAATTCAACAGTGTGGCATCTGTTAAGCCATGTGGGAAGACCATTTGGTAAAATAACACCTAAAATGTAGGTTCATCCATAACTAGAGTTAGTTGGTAGGGACTGGGTTTCTTTCCAGCATACTGGGCAGTGGATAGGGGCTTCCCTGGTGGCTCAGATGATAAAGAATCTGCTAGCAATGCAGGAGACGACTAAGGCTGAGAACAGTACAACCAGAGGATGTAGTGGTTTCTGCTTCAAGGGGGCTGTGTGGTGGGCGTGGACTCCCAGTCACCCTTTGTCACCCTAGGGGAACTGTTGTTGCCAAAAACTTTAGATCCTTGAGGGAAGAGCTTTTTGACTTATTTGAATGCCTTGAATGCCGTGAGCTAAGCTAGATTGGAATACTTGGAATAAGGAGATTCATTTGGCAAGTGAGCTCAGTGCGTGTGTGCCCAGTTGTGTCCCAGTTGTGTCTGACTCTTTGCGACTCCATGGACTGGAGCCCACCAGGCTCCTCTGTCCATGGGATTTCCCAGGGAAGAATCCTGGAGTGGGAATATTCCCAACCCAGTGATTGAACACGTGTCTCCTGTGTCTCCTGCATTGACAGGCGGATTCTTTACCACTGAGCCACGTGGGAAGACCATTTGGCAAACATAACATCTAAAAATGTAGGTTCATCCATAACCAGAGTTAGTTGAAAGAAATTCAGCATGCTGGGCAGGGAATAGGGCCTTCCCTGGTGGCCTAGATGATAAAGAATCTGCATGCGATGCAGGAGACCACTAATGCTGAGGACTTGCAAAGTAGGTAGGTAGGTATTCTTATCTCCTCTTCAAAGTTAAATAAAGTGAGATTCAGGGAGGGCAACTGGTGTGCCTGGGCTACACACCTGAAAAGGCCAGCTGAGCTTTGAACTCTGATCCCTGTGATTCCTGAGCCCAGCCATCGTTAGGCACCCTCAGCCTGCCAAGTCAGAACAGCGGCCTCCAAACGGGGGCCATGAACGTGAGCAAGCGTGGGGACAGTAACGTCAGAGTAGGTATGGGACAGAATAAAGGTCAGCTCTAGGCAGTGGGTGCCTGCCAAGGTTTCTGCTTCTTCACCTTAAACCAGAAATACTAAGTAATAGCCAGGGGAGGCACACTCTTCCCTTTGGCATGACTGGCCATAATATAGAGCTCCTTCTTTGTCAATGAAACATGTAACAGTCCACTTCCTTCTTGAAATTTACAGGTTGAAAATTTACATTTTACTGAAATTTGCCCTCCTTATGGATTTAAACAGATATAAACATTTACGTATTTATACAATTTTTACTGGTGCCAGGTGGAATCTCCACTTGTGTCTGATTTTGCTAATTGCCCGAGTGCCTCCTCTCTGCTGGTGTATCAATAATAATAATGAAAGGCCTCAAGATGCATAAGCATTTTCTGTTCCCAGCTTCTATTTTACGAATAAAACATTGATGCTCTTTTTAAGTTGGCCATCACTCATGTGGTAGGTTTTGCAGACAATAACAGTTCATTAGTAATATCTAGTGGGGAAGATGTATGATGTTGTAAATATTTAAAATCAAATTTGAAAAAGAAGACAGAGATGAATGCCCGAGATGGAGTGGGTAGGGGGGAGAGCGTGGTGCTCAGGGCTGTGCTTTTCACAGGAACTTCCGCTCTGGCCCTGCCATTGTTTTCCCATCTAAGTCCTTTGAAAGGGGACTCAGCCACCAAGGAGATGCACCAATCGGGTCCAAAGTGGCAGACATCACATTTAATGCGTGTCTTAGCCTATGGTCCTTCTAAAAGTACCCCCCAGACAAGGATTTAGGTTTGGGGAGAATAAATGCAGGAAGAATCATTGTGGGAGACTGAGACTACAGATAGAGAGGCCCATCAAGGTCATGATAAGGCGAGAGTTTTGCTGTGTATCAGCAGGTGCAGTCCCACTGGGGAGCCTCTGAGAAACCTCTGTGATAGGATGTCAGGGACCAGGAATCTGAGTACAGCCTCCCCTAGCGCTTTCTACTCATTGATGTATTGTTCCCAAGAAGGCCTTTGGGGATCTATAGGTGGCTGGTGTGTTTGAAAACTGTCTGCGTGTCAGCGCCCCGTGGGAATTCGAGAGACCCTGACCGCTCAGCTGCAATGGCTGGGAGTGGAGCCCAGTGACTGTTGGAGGAGGAAGGGGCGGCTAATAAAGAGTCTGGCCAGGGAAACCGAGGCCCAGAAAGAATGACTGCGGCGGCCACAAGCCACTGCAGCACCTGGTGACTGGACTCAGCCAAAGGAGGGGTACTCTTCAGAGAACTCACTTTGGGAGGCAGCCCTTGATGACGCCCCTTTTTCTGCCTCTTTCCTTTGAGGCACATCTGGAGGGATATGACCAGAGACAGGACTGACTGGCCCGTGTGCCCCCTTTGAGCCTCTCTCTCGGTCCTTTGTTCCTCACAGAGGCCAGTCCTAGCTCTTGGGTCCCCAGATTGTCCCCTCCTATCCTAGCTGCGATTCATGGGGTCACAAAGAGTCGGACACGACTGAGCAACTGAACTGAACTGCACTGATCCTCCCTTTCTAAAACTCCCCTGAATATGTTTTATTTCTTTGAATGAATCCCTGTTTTCCACCAAAAGAACTAATCTGTACTCTGATGTTAATAATTGCAATTGAATATTAAATTTTTTTAATTTAAAATTTTTTTAAACTTAAAAATTAAAATTTTAGTCTATTTTTCCATGAGGCATTCCTCATGGAATGTATTAGCCAAAGTATTTCTAAGCTCTCCTCCAGCTTTGAATGCGTTGATAAAATTGTGACATGTCAGACCAGGGAGGACCTCAGACTCATCTAATTCAGTACCTTCCTTTTACAAAGTTGCACACCAGGACTCAGAAATGGGAAGAGACTTCTTCGAGGCCATGGCTGCATGGCATTGTGACAGGCTAGTAAAAGTGGGGTGTCATAGATTCTCCAAAGATCTTAGAGCTGAGACAGAGCCTGGTGGAGATCAGTAGTGATCCGGGAGCACAGGAGATGGGGGAGCCTGCCAGAACAGTCTGAGTACACATGTTTAGCACATCTGCCTTTTTAAGAATGTGGTTTAGGATCCAGTATACAACTTTTGCCAGACCCTTTGTAGCAGGTAAAAAAAAAAGTTATTTAACTTTTACAATATATAATGCATGCTGCTGCTGCTGCATAATATAATATCTATATATGTATATAAATATAATATTATTATAACTGGGGAAGTTGTGAATATTTAATTCCTCATATGAGCTTATATTAATTTAGCCTAAAATAATAATTTGTATTTGTTTCTAGCAACATCATAGTGACATATTTTACCTTAAACTGAATGGGCAACTTTAGTTGTTTTTTTTTTTTCCTGTTTTCTTTACTGTCAATTACTGACTACACCTTCTTCCATTTTATTATAGGGTAACCTGTATCTGAGAGCAAGAATTTCAGTTTTGGCAAACCTAATCACCTGTGTTATTTGCTAACTGGAATATTGTTTAATAACATATTTATTCTGTGTAGATGTTGTAATGATGATTGAGGAATAGGCTTTATGTAACATTACATAATCAATCTGTGAAATAATCAGAATTAGTAGAAGAGTTACTTTAGCTGAAGAAAATTCTCCTGAACACACTGTTAATTCTAATACAGGATTCTGCATAGACAGGGGATGGCGGGTGGAGGGGATGGGAACAAGCCTTTCTTGAGGGAAATCAGGTACCCATGTGCTGGGTTAAAAGGCCTCAATGGGGTGCTTCACACCAGATGAGTGGCCATGGATCAGAGGTCCAAAAATATGAGTTGGGGAATTCTAGAGGTACTCTGTGGAGAGAAGGTTCAGGTGGAGAATCTGAAATGTTGCATGCTAACTTCCTCTCTTGAAGGGTATAAACACAGTAAAGGTATTGAGAAATCTTGCAATGAAAAAATACAAGTAACTTCAGTTAATCATGGTTTCCCAAGCCTTATCTGACCACCAAAACATTTTCTTCTACAAAAAACTCCAACTACATTTAGTAAATATTGCAGACCGTGTGTCTCTCTTCTCCAGTTTTCTCATCCAAAGTTTACCACCTTCTGAGTTTGCTCTTTACAAGAGGCTCTACTTAGAGGTCATCTGTAAACTTGCAAATATTTGCTAACCTGACCCCTTTTCAAGCCACGGGGTGTAAGAATTGAGACCAACCCAGTAAAACACCAAATAAAGGATGTCCTTTCATGAAATTCCAGCACCTGACTGTTTTCTCTGTAGAACCGAAGCATTTGCCCAAGGATTTCATTATTGGATAAAGAAGAAAGGAAAGTGGACATTGTTTTTCTTCTTCCAAGAGGAGATTTTTCCGTTGTTATTGACTCTGTATGACAGCCTACAATATTTGCTGAGCCTAGTCTGTGCACTTAGGATTATTCTAGGACTTGTAATAGATGTAGAAGGAAAATGACAAACTGTATTTCCAATGCAGTTGGAGTCCAGCAAAGCAACACCAATGAAGGAAAAGTAAATGCTCCAAACAATGTTGCCCAGATTACAGCACTTGTAGGAATTAAGCAAAATAAGAAATCGGTGGGGTGGCGTAGATGTAGGGAAGACTTCCTAAAGTTAGTGGGTCTTAAATGTGGCTGGGAAGACTGGAAAGAATTTTTAAAAGACAAGAAGATAAATGGAATTCCAGGCAATAAAATAATCAACTCTTGACAAGAGGCCTCTGGGAAAAATTCCTTTTCCTAAGGCTTGGGCTACTCTAGGAAAATGTCACTGTGTAATGAGAGTGTCTCGAAAAGTAGTTGAGACCCACAAGCTTTAAACATAAAGCTGGCTGATGTAGACAGACTATGTGTCAAGACTTTGAGGTTTAGATACAGCATGTAAATCTGGCATCTACTATTTGAAATGTAAGAAAGTAATTGGCTTTTATTCTTCTGTACTTTTTTTTTATAAGGGCTGATGAGTTACTTGAGTAGGAGCAGACCAGTCCCAGAATGTGTAACTATTTTTAACAGTAGTCAGAACAACGCTCAGCTCCTCTAATATCCTGATAGATAGCCTGCTCTCTGGGACAGTAGGACAAAGGCCTGGAGGTCATTCCTAATTGCCAAGATTTGATGGCAGATATGCATTTCCTCCCCCTGACTAGACAGAAGAGCAGGAACCCTGTGGGCTACTGGGCTGTCTCCATTCCAATTTCTATGTATTCAGCATGAGAAGCTTCTTGTTTATAGTGCTGGAGAACTATAGCCTGAACTTTTCTTTGAACAGGCATATTCCCCTTCTTCTACCATAGAGACTGGGAAGATAGCAGATTATTTGGGGGGACACGTGTGTGTGCTCAGACGTATCCAATTTTTGAGCCCCTGGACTGTAGCCAGGCAAGTTCCTCTGTCCATGAGATTTTCCAGGCAAGAATACTGGAGAGGGTTGCCATTTCCTCCTCCTGGAGATCTTCCTGACCCAGGGATCAAACCCATGTCTCCTACAGCTCCTGTATTTTCAGGCAGGTTCTTTACCACTGAGCCACCTGGGAAGCCCTACTGGGGAGGGAAAGTGGAAGTGAAGTCTCTCAGTCATGTCTGACTCTTTGCCACCTGTGGACTGTAGCCCACCAAGCTCCTCCATCCATGGGATTCTCCAGGCAAGAATACTGGAGTGGGTTGCCATTTCCTTCTCCAATTTGAGGGGGCGGGGGAGGAAGGAGGTAGTAATTCTTTTCTGAATTAATTTTTTAAGTTTTTATATACATTTTAAAGGTTACACTCCATCCGCAGTTATAGGATACCAGCTATATCCCAGTGTACAGTACATCTTTATAGCCTATCTTACACCCAGTGGTTTGTACCTCTCACCCCACCTCCTCTATATTGCCCCCCGCCACAGTAACCATGGAATTAGCTTATTCTCTACATCTGTGACTTGCTTCTCTTTTTTTATGTTCACTAGTTTGTTGTATTTTTTTAAGTCCATATATAAGTGATATCACACAGTATTTGCCTTTGTCTGACTTATTTTGCTTAGTATAATGCCTTCTAGACTTTCCAGGAGACGCAAAAGATGTGGGTTCAATCCCTGGGTTGGGAGGATCCCCTGCAGTAGGAAATGGCAACTCACTCCAGTATTCTTTCCTGGAGAATCCCATGGACAGAGGAGCCTGGTGGGCCACAGCCCATGGGGTCACAGAGATTTGGACACAACTGAGCATGCATAAAGCAAATGCCTTTCAGATTCATCCATTGAATGAACTGCTGCAAATGAAAATTTTTCATTCTTTTTAAATGGCTGAGTAGTGTTGCATTGTGTGTGTGTGTGTGTGTGTGTGTGTGTGTATGTACGTGCATGCATGTTCAGTCACTCACTCATGTCTGACTCTTTGTGACCCTTTGGACTGTAGCCTGCCAGGCTTCTCTGTCCATGGGATTTTTCAGGCAAAAATAATAGAGTGGGTTTCCTCCTCCTCCAGGAGATCTTCCTGATTCAGGGATCAAACTCATGCGTGAATATATATACAAACACATCTTCTTTATCCATTTATCTCTTGATGGACACTTAGGTTCCTTTCATATCTTGACAATTGTAAATAATATTGCTACAAACATTGGGGTGCATTTATCTTTCTGAATTACTGAGTTCTTTTTTTTCAGACATATACACAGGAGTGGAAATGCTGGGTCATATGGTAGTTCATTTAAAAAAAAAAAAAACAAAAAACTTCCATACTGTTTTCCACAGTAGCTGTACCGATTTACATTCCCACCAACAGTGTACAAAGGTTCCCTTTCTCCACATCCTTGCCAGCATTTGTTATTTGTGATCTTTTTGATAAGAGTCATTCTGACAGGTATAAGGTGATACCTCACTGTGGTTTTGATTTGCATTTCTCTGATGATTAGTGATATTGAGCATCTTTTCATGTGCCTTTTGGCCATTTGGTCATCTGTACTTTCTCTTTGAAAAAAATGCCTACTTAATTCTTCTGCTCAGTTTTAATTGGGTTGTTTGTTGTTTTGAAGTTGGGTTTTATGAGCTGTTTATATATGTTGGATAGCAATCCTTTATTGGTCATATCATTTTCAGATACTTTCTCTCAGTTTGTTTTCATTCTCTCTGTGGTTCTCTTTGCTGTACTATCTAAGGAGGCAAAAAACTTACACATGGAAAACTTTAAGATGCTGACAAAAGAAATTGAAGATGACAAAAACAGATGGAAAGATATGCCATGTGCTTGAATTGGGAGAACCAATATTGTTAAAATGATCATATTATCCAAGGCAATCTACATATCTAATGCAATCCCTATAAAAATACCAACACACTAGAACACATAATTTTAAAATTTGTAAGGAAATATAATAGTACCCAAATAGCAAAAACAGTCTTGAGAAAGAGGAACAGAGCTGAAAGAATCATGCTTCCTGACTTCAGACTTTACAATAAAGCTGCAGTAATCAAAACAGCATGATACTGGCTGATACTGATACTCATCTATGTGTAGAGCAGGATAGAGCCCGGAAAGAAAGCACACGCTTATGGTCAATCAATCTGTGACAAAGGAGGCAAGATATACAATGGGAAAAAAGATAGCTTCTTCGATAACAGCTGCATATAAAGGAATGAAATTAAAGCATTCTCTAACAGCATATACAAAAATAGACTCAAAATGAATTTAAGACCTAAATGTAAGACTGAGTATCGTAAAACTTTTAAAGAAAATCAGGTAGAAAACTTTTGTCATAAATGATAGCAATATTATTTTTTAGATACCTCTCCTTAAGTAAAGGAAATAAAAGTAAAAATGAACAAGTTGGACCAAATTAAACTTAAGAGCAGTTGGTTTTAATGTGTATTTATCTATACTTCTATGTTTGTGTCTAGATAAAATCTCACCATTTAAAAAGAAAAGATTCTGCCTCTCAGCTTCACCCTTGAAACCAGAAGATTAAGCTTAGTGTTAGTTAGAGAAACAAATGGATTTTCTCCAAGTCCCCACTCACTGGATGCCTTCCCTCTATCCTCTCTTTCCACTTCTTGGACCAAAAATTGACAAGAGAATATAAGCAAACCAAGACTGGTGGATGTAATCAAAGACTGATCCACAGCTCAATGAACCACTTTGGAATGGGTAAGCTCTACCTCCCAGTTTGTACACATCATTCACGCATACAGGACCACCTACACTTGAAATTATTTTCAGCATAGTGAGAAGAGTGGAACAAGGACCGAAATAAGACCTACAAAACCACCAGCATGATGCCTACAATACAGTTGGAATTCTTTCAATGATTCATCTTCTTGCTATCATTATTTTCAGAATCCTGACAATTGTTTTGACTCACCTGGGAACAATGCTGGCTCCAGAATGACAAGCTCCATTAATTTCATAATATAAAATAAAGTATCAGAAGGATGTAATTTGGTAACAAACTGTAGTACTTCAATATTATGCAGCAATTAAGAAAGGATGAGGTAGGTGTGTGTGCACTGATGAGAAATGAGTTTAAAAAAAACAGGTTGTAGAACAACATGAATAATGTGATCACATTTTTTATTTTAAAAACCGAAACCCTGTATAAAACATAGCTCCCATTTAATGAGTTATTACTGTTTATGGAGCTCTGCACTAAGTGCTTTTAAAACTCTGATCTCCTTTCAAGCTCCTAGTTTTGAAAGAGTGGTCTCACTATCAATGTCATTTTGCTAATGTAGAAATTGAGGCTTAGCGGGGTGAAATGACTTCCCCAGGGGACACAACCAAGTGGTCTGATTCCAGAGTCTATTCTAGAAGTCATTATGAAATTTAAGTATTCATGGCTAGAAAAACACACACAGAGATAAACTAGACTGTTGTTAGCAATTATATCTGGAAAGTGAAAATGTGGAGGAGGACCAAGGCAAGTTTAGGATGTTGATATTTTACTATAAATTTTTATATTGTAGCAAATATATATATATATATATATTATAGTCAAGAAGACAGTTCTTTGCACAAAAGGGCAAACATTGTATGATTTCACTTACATGAAATATCTAGAATAGGTAAATTCATAGAGGCAGAAAGTAAATTAATTACCAGAGTCTAGAGAGTAGGGGAAATAGTTACTGATTAATGGGAATAGAATTTCTGTTTAGAGGTGATGAAAACTTTTGGATATAGATAGTAGTAGCATTGCAAATATAACTAATGCCATTCAATTGTACACTTTAAATGGTTAAAATGGTAAATTTTGTGTTGTGTATTTCACCATGATTTTTTAAAAAAGAGAAACAGTCCTTTGAATTTCAGTCATATGGTTTTTGGAAAATTCACTCTCGTACCCTGATTTTTCTCATTTTGTCTCGATCATGTTTTGTCTCCCAGAGATGTGGAGTCCTCAAATGACTCACAGTGAGAAATAACTGCAGCCTTACCTAGTTGGGTAACTGGCTCAGATGGTAAAGAATCTGACTGCAATGTGGGAGACCCAGGTTCTATCCTTGGGTCAGGAAGATCCCCTGGAGAAGGGAATGGCGACCCACTCCAGTATTCTTGCCCAGAGAATCCCATGGACAGAGGAGCCTGATGGGCTACAGTTCCTGGGATCACAAAAGAGTCTCAGACATGATCGAGCGACTAACACTTACCTAGTTGGACAGGTGTTTGCATCACTATCTGAGAGTTTTGAAAAGTGCCTGCCTCTAAGTACCAGCTCTTTTGTTTTCCTGTGTTGCCTGAAGATGTATGACTGTGATCAGCCAGTGTCAGGCAGAGATTCCTTTGCCTTGTTAGGGTACCTGGAAGTGCTCTTTAAGATCTGAGAGATAGCCAGCACAGTAAAAGGAAGCATCTTACATTCTGAATTTGCAAAAGATGGAACTGGGTCAGACTCTAGACGTTTTATTTACATGACCTAGGCTTTCAAATGGAAGATTAGAGAATCAGACAACTACTCATCCATCCACTCATCTGTTCAGCCACAGCCATTTGTGCATCCACTGTCACTCCATTCTGTTAACAAAACTTTAAGGAGCACCAACTGAAGCTAGACCGATGGCCGAATCCTGAGTATTAAGAGTCGCATTTCTCATGATACACTGTCAATCAACACAGTGTTATACCAAAGAAATTAGAAGAGGCACTGAGGATCATGACTTCTCCTCCCATCATTTTTACACACTTACTGTGTGACTTTGGACAAGTTTCTTCTCTTCTCTGAGCCTTCAAGTGATTTACAAATTGCCCTCCTGTTCTCAAATTTGCTGATTCTGCTCATGTCATTAGTATCAAGCTGTCCACATTTTCTGGTATGTTTGCTAGTCTGTGATCATAAGTGGGACATGCATAAACTGAAAGAATGTCTTTATGCTTGCACCCATAGAAACTGATAAGATGTTGTTACTATGCCAGTCAGCACTTGAGTGCTTAATGTTGGTAACAATGATAATAACAGGAAAAGTATGAACACTTGCACGTAAAGAAGGAATATGTGATTATGATTTATAGAACTGAGATAGAGAATAGTTGTTCATATGCGAAAAGATTTTATTAACACCAAATGGAAAAGCGTGTTCAGCTTTCCCATAGGTGGCATGAAGGAATGCTCAGTAATGGATATATATGCTTTTTGTGTGGCATGTGTGTGTCTTTAACAAATATTGACCTGTCCTTCACTGTTATTTTTCAAAACGTGAGTAAATCAAAATAAGGTGTGTTTTATGGGACTCTCTTGTTTTACTATGTGTCATTTAATTTTTAATACCTAAGGACACCTGATGTATTACCTAATCAAAAGAGGAGAATTATACATTGCACATAATCAGTTATTTTTGCCATATCACTGAAATTAGACTAACAGATGAGGAAAATAAATAAGATGAACTTTAAAAATGAAAATGCTTAGCCTTTGGAATTTTAGTTGACAGCTTTTGAAAATTAAATTATAAGTCAAGTCCTGATAGGTTTGATATCTTCCTTGCAGCTTTGCCGATGATGTATTGCAGCTTTAATGGAATATCATTTATCATCTGATAATAACAAATGTAGTATTTCTGAGCTTGTCATCTCTTCTGTGATGACAAATAGTCCAACTTGTAGAGGTGATAATGGAATTTTATAATGATCTGTCCTAAACTGACTCAACTGCAGCCTGAGCTATTTTTCTTAAATCTCATAATGCCTATTACATATAGATTACAGCAGTCAGTGCTTCCCATCTTAGCATGCGAGCAGATCAATGAATCCAGATTTTAGGCAAACAACCTTAAAGTATCAAATAATATTTACTTGTTTATCAAAATTATCCCTCTTAGGCTAATAAGCGAGCTTGTCAGGGACTGTGGGAAATGGGAAACTATAAAACCT
Source organism: Madoqua kirkii (assembly GCA_006408675.1). NCBI lineage: Eukaryota > Metazoa > Chordata > Mammalia > Artiodactyla > Bovidae > Madoqua > Madoqua kirkii. Next base: position 35,903 of record SJYC01009500.1, read on the forward strand.
AATAGTTTTAAAAAAATGTGATGCAAACTCTGTTTATCTCTTAAACAGTAGGTAATGCATTTAGTTTGCAGCTCTACTCCTTCAATCCATCATTTTCTAGAGATTTATTTAATGAAGGCGCAGTGCTGAGAACAGGAGTTAGAGAGCCCAGGCGCCCTTCCACTTTATCTTGAAGCAGGATTTATTTTGTGTCTTAACTCTCAGCTTGTCTGATATCATAGCCTTAGTTGATAACATAGTTGCACCTGTACATTCTGTAGTCAAAAATCTCTTGCCCTCTTGGCTCTCTTCTGAAACTTCCCATCAGCCTGAGACATCATAGAAAGCCTAGGTCTGGAGGATATGAGCTTCTTAAAATGCTCCGACGATCTGTGGATGTAACTAGCAGCCACGGTGCTCTGGAGGCTGCCTTGGGACTTGGTCAAACAGCCAGGGGAGGCAGCTCAGTGGACGCTGGAGGGTGCACTGTTTCTCCGGGCAGATCTGATTTTCTGACTGTGGTCACAGCAGACCAGCATGTGACAAAGGAACAGGCCCACATGAAGGTCTCAGTTTTGACCCTGAGGGAGCAGAGAACACTGTTAGTGGCACAAACTGCTATGCAGATCGATGTCCGACAGGTGTAAGTGTCCCCTGGTGGGGACAGACTAAAGAACTGGGAGCTGGGCATTTCAGATGGGCTGTGAAGACAGAGCCAGGAGGGATATCTCATAGCTACTCAGTCTTTGATCGTCTGCTTCAGTGTCATCACGGATGCAATCTTCTTTATCCTTCAGTGGAATTGCACTCCAGCCCCAACTAAAGTGTCTGATTCCTTCCCTTACGTTCTGGACTTCCTGCAGTATTTCTTTGTGTTCTGAAAAGGGGCCCATTAGGGGCCCATCACCCACCGAGCTGCATAGGGACCGGCCCTCATGCTGCTGTAAATGCCACACTCCCTGCCTTTTTTTCTTCTGAGATTTCTTTTATTTTTAATGTGGACCATTTTAAAGTCTCTACTGAACTTGTTACAATATTGCTTCTGTTTTCTGTTTTGTTTTTTTGGCTGTAAGGCACATGGGATCTTGGTTGCTGTCCAGGGGTTGAGCCTGCAACCTGTTTATTGGAGGCACAGTCTTCACCACTGGACCACGAGGGCGGTTCCAATCCTAACCTTTCTCGAGTCTTCCCTTCCTTTTGTTTTTTCCCTTCTCTCTTTTCCTTTCTCTTTTCTTCTCTCTTTCTTTCCTTTTCTGTCTTCCATTTTCTTTGCACAGAGAATCACGAAGTAAGAAGCCTATAAGGCCGTGTAAATAAGATAATGGGGCAAAAGGGAGATTTATGAGTGCCCGTTTTGTTTAAAGAACATCCCAAACCCAGGTCATTGCTGCCAGTCAGGAAAAGCCGGTGCCTAGATCTAAAAGTTTTTCAAGAGAAGCTGGAAATCTGTTTCTTCTATTAAGAAAATACATATTTTGAAATATTGAAAATGACTTCAATTTTGAAAAATATTGTGAGGGCTGAAAAAAATAGAATTCTTGTCAAGGGCTACCTCTGTGTGAGCTGTGGTTTAGAGACTCTGCTTGGGTGACTTTCTCTTCTCGAGTGACATTAAGTACCTTCTTCTCAGAAACCAATGTCCCCCAGTATGTGGGATCAGCTTCCTACTCTCTCTTTTCTTGTATCTACGTTTTGCAATATCTGCCAAATGCTTTGGAGACATTTGAAGCTCAGAGACTATTGAGAGAGAGAGAGAGTCTTGTTTTAAATGAAAGACTTACTTCAGAAAGAGTTGAGAAACAACATAAAGTAGGTTGCCAGGACTGTTTAGAGAATTTGCATGACAAGAAAGGAATTTCAATTTGTTAAGAGTTGGGTTATTAATATTTCTCCTGGAAATCTTGAATTTAACCATCAGAAATTTCAGAATTTCAGGGATGGAGATGTGGATGTGAAATGAAGGAAATTCAAAAGACAGAGATGATTGCTTTTGACATATTGAAGATGGAGAATTAACATTCCAGAAGAGATTGACAATAAATTACTGTGGAAATGCAGCAGCTGGGCAGTGGAGCTCTCTGGTAAGAGAGATGAAATGATCTTTTCACCAGATTGACAACTTTTCCCTTCATCTGGATTTTTCCTGGAGTGTTTGGTGTTGATCTGAGTCAATTATACTGTAGGCCTTTGAGTGGTAGGAAAAGCCATTATATCCCATATTTTAATGGTGGAGAAGCTCCTTAGAGCCAGGAACTGCTGCAGGGGCAGGGACACAGAGATGAGTAAGATAAAACCCCTAGTCTAAGAAGCTCATAATCTATAAAGAAGATTAACAGTGTGGATTTCAGTGGAGAGAGACAGGGCTAAAGAAGACACTCTGTGACCTTGGGGAAGTTATACAACTTTCCTTCATTTTCTTTATCTTTTTAAATGGGCATAAGCCCTCCCCTCCCTAACTTGTTGAATTGCTATGTTATAGTTATGACCAACTATCCTATTTTTATTCATTGTTGTTCTTATCAGACTCTTTGCAACTTCATGCGCTGCAGCCCACCAGCCTCCTCTGTCCTCTGCTATCTCCCGAAGTCTGCTCAAATTCACGTGCATTAAGTTGGTGATGCTATCTAATCATCTCATCCTCTGCCACTTCCTTCTCTTTTTGCCTTCAATCTTTCCCAGCCTCAGGGTCTTTTCCCATGAGTCGGCTCTTCACATCCGGTGGCCAGAGTATTGGAGCTTCAGCTTCAGCATCAGTCCTTCTGACGACTGAAGGGTTTCCTGGGACACAAAACTTTCAGTGCTAATACTGGGACAGTCCTTGGCAAACCAGGATTTTGGTCACCTTATATGAAACCCAAACATTATATTATATATATGAAAGTGCTTTAGAAAAGACAAAGACCCACAAAAATGTTAGGTAGTGTAGCTTGTTAGGAATGTCTTCTAGGTGTGCTGGAGCAGGAAACAGACGTTTCTGAAAACAGACGTTTAAAATTCAGTCAGAGGGTGGCTTTTCCAATATGTCTTATCAGTTTATGTAATTTTACCTTTTCCTCTAAATTTCAGATATGGAGTGTTTGGTATTTAATAAGTACTTGTGAGTTTTGACTGTACAGTATTTGTGAAAAGTTAGGTCAATTATAAGGCCTTGCAACTTCTCCCCCCAAAAAGTACACAGTAAATAAAGACAGCATCTTAAATCAAAGATGAAGACTTTTCCTACTGCCTGGAAAATAATCAATTTGCAGATAAACCAGAGTATAGTAAAAACTTTCAGTATGTTTGATTTTTTAATTTGCTTTATGATAACTTTGAAGTTCTATTGTTATGGACTTTCTATTTAGGAAATTGTGCACTTGTCAGCAAATTGACTGTACAGTATTTGTGAAAAGTTAGGTCAATTATAAGGCCTTGCAACTTCTCCCCCCAAAAAGTACACAGTAAATAAAGACAGCATCTTAAATCAAAGATGAAGACTTTTCCTATTGCCTGGAAAATAATCAATTTGCAGATAAACCAGAGTATAGTAAAAACTTTCAGTATGTTTGATTTTTTAATTTGCTTTATGATAACTTTGAAGTTCTATTGTTATGGACTTTCTATTTAGGAAATTGTGCACTTGTCAGCAAAATCTCCAGAAGCAGTGAAAGAAAACACAAAAGAAGAAACTCAGAAATCTTGGGCAGTGATGTCTTCAGTTCAGTTCAGTTGCTCAGTCATGTCCAACTCCTTGCAACCCCATGAACTGCAGCACACCAGGCCTCCTTGTCCATCACCAGCTCCCAGAGATTACTCAAAGCCATATCCATTGAATCAGTGATGCCATCCAGCCATCTCATCCTCTTTCGTCCCAACATCAGGGTCTTTTCAAATAAGTCAGCTCTTCACATGAGGTGGCCAAAGTATTGGAGTTTCAGCTTCAGCATCAGTCCTACCAATGAACACCCAGGACTGATCTCCTTTAGGATGGACTGGTTGGATCTCCTTGTAGTCCAAAGGGACTCTCAAGAGTCTTCTCCAACACCAGAGTTCAAAAGCATCAATTCTTTGGCACTCAGCTTTCTTTATAGTCCAACTCTCATACATGACCACTGGAAAAACCATAGCCTGGACTAGATGGACCTTTATTGACAAAGTAATGTGTCTGCTTTTTAATATGCTGTCTAGATTTACCATAACATTCCATCCAAGGAGTAAACATCTTTTAATTTCATGGCTGCAGTCACCATCTGCAGTGATTTTGGAGCCCAAAAAAATAAAGTCAGCCACTGTTTCCACTGTTTCCCCATCTATTTCCCATGAAATGATGGGACTGGATGCCATGATCTCCGTTTTCTGAATGTTGAGCTTAAAGCCAACTTTTTCACTGTCCTCTTTCACTTTCATCAAGAGACTCTTTAGTTCTTCACTTTCTGCCATAAGGGTGGTGTCATCTGCATATCTGAGGTTATTGGTATTTCTCCTGGCAATCTTGATCCCAGCTTGTGCTTCTTCCAGCCCGGCATTTCTCATGATGTACTCTGCATATAAGTTAATAAGCAAGGTGACAATATACAGCCTTGATATACTCCTTTTCCTATTTGGCACCAGTCTGTTATTCCATGTCCAGTTCTAACTGTTGCTTCCTGACCTGCATACAGGTTTCTCAAGACGCAGGTCAGGTGTTCTGGTATTCCCACCTCTTTCAGAATTTTTCACAGTTTGTGGTGATCCACATAGTCAAAGGCTTTGGCATAGTCAATAAAGCAGAAATAGATGTTTTTCTGGAACTTTCTTCCTTTTTCCATGATCCAGCGGATGTTGGCAATTTGAATTCTGATTCCTCTGCCTTTTCTAAAACCAGCTTAACATCTGGAAGTTCATGGTTCATGTATCACTGAAGCCTGGCTTGGAGAATTTTGAGCATTACTTTACTAGCATGTGAGATAACTCTTTGGCATTGCCTTTCTTTGGGATTGGGATGAAAACTGACCTTTTCCAGTCTTGTGGCCACTGCTGAGGTTTCCAAATTTGCTGGCATATTGAATGTAGCACTTTCACAGCATCATCTTTCAGGATTTGAAACAGCTCAACTGGAATTCCATCACCTCCACTAGCTTTGTTTGTAGTGATGCTTTCTGAGGCCCACTGGACTTCACATTCCAGTATGTCTGGCTCTAGGTGAGTGATCTCACCATCCTGATTATCCAGGTCATGAAGATCTTTTTTGTACAGTTCTTTCATGTATTCTTGCCACCTCCTCTTAATATCTTCTGCTTCTGTTAGGTACATACCATTTCTGTCCTTTATCAAGCCCATCTTTGCATGAAATGTTCCCTTGGTATCTCTAATTTTCTTGAAGAGATCTCTAGTCTTTCCCATTCTGTTGTTTTCCTCTATTTCTTTGCATTGATTGCTGAGGAAGGCTTTCTTATCTCTTCTTGCTATTCTTTGGAACTCTGCATTCAAATGGGTATATCTTTCCTTTTCTCCTTTGCTTTTTAATTCTCTTCTTTTCACAGCTATGTGTAAGGCCTCCCCAGACAGCCATTTTGCTTTTTTGCATTTCTTTCTCTTGGGGACTGTCTTGATTCCTGTCTCCTGTACAATTTCATGAACCTCCGTCCATAGTTCATCAGGCACTCTGTCTATCAGATCTAGTCCCTTAAAGCTTTTTCTCACTTCCACTGTATAGTCATAAGGGATTTGATTTAGATCATACCTGAATGGTCTAGTGGTTTTCTCCACTTTCTTCAATTTCAGTGAATTTGGCAATAAGGAGTTCATGATCTGAGCCACAGTCAGCAAGAAAGATGTGGTCTTAAGAATTAATGAATGAACAATCTATCTAGTCTTTTGATGATGAAACCAGGATGTTACCATCAAGAGAGAGGTTGACACTCTCAGCTTTGCCTGTTAAAGACAACAATGATGACACAGTCTAGAAGCTTCACATGGCATTGCTGGACAATGTAAAATATTGGGAGAGCTTCGTAATTAAGTTCACAGCCAAGATCACTCTCTGTATTTTATCCAAGAGGAGATCACACTTCAGTAACTCCCTGGAAATAAAGAAATGTTTTAACTTCCAGCACCACTGAGATCTCTCCAAAGAATCTTGTGGTGAACCCTGACTTTTCTACAACCTTTTAATTACCCAGTTGTGGTTGGTTTAGACATAGCAGATTCTAGCCTTTTGATGACTTTCATGCTGGGATATAAATCAGACTCCCAGAAGCATCCATCCCAGCCTTTGTTTGACAGGCGTTCTAAGCCTATTCTAACCATAATTTGTGTGGAGAATGCGTATTAGATTAGGCGAAGTGGGAGATGCCACAAAAACTATATCCTGCATATTGTCCCTGGAACTTGCTCTCTTAAATGAAAAATAGCTTTGTACCTCTAGGAAATTACATAATTCAAAGTTAAGTGCCAGATAATCTGTAACCAAAAAAAGTGCTCTAGTATTAGAGGGTGAGAGGCATGGAAGGCTTTCAAGAGAGGTAGAATCTGAAAAGAGACCTAGATACCCTCCTGGCCAAGGAGATGCCGCACACTTGCCTTTTCCCCCTACTAGGGAAAGGGAAGGACAGTTCAGACCTCTCTCTCTCTCTCTCTCAGGTGCTGCCCTTGCTGTGACTTGAATTCAGGTTGTCCCATCAGTGCATTTTTCATCACAGGCTGGGAAAGACCTCCCTCCCTTGGTGACTTACGAACGAATATCATGATTTTGACATCCTTGTAATCTTACCCTGTAATTTACTTAACATTTCTTTTGAAATGGATAACTTGATACATCTTTTTACTTTATCTTCTGATGGAGTTGTTGGTCCCCATTAGAATTCCAGAGGTAATGTGAAGATCATTTTAAAGGGAAGATCTTTGAGGTTCAGAAGATGCAGAAAGATGCCTTCTTGGAGCTTCCCTTATCTGACTATAAGCAGCAACTTCTGGGGAATACACATGCCATCATTCCCTCTTTGGGTGGCTCTACACCCAAAAAGGAGAATACAAATAAAACTACCCCAAATCTCTTCACTGAGGGCATTATATGGCCCTAAAGGAGACAGACCACTCATACCTATTAAGACAAACAATATCAGAAACTTTCTTCTTTTCTATCAAGATATAAAAATATACAACATTACATTGTTTCAGGTATATAATATTTATAATGACTATATATATATATTGCAAGATGATCACCACAAGTCAACATTCATCACTATGCATAGTTATTGTGTGTGTGTGTGTGTGTGTGTGTGTGTGTGTGTGTGTGTGTGTGTGTGATGAGAACTTTTAATATTTATTCTCTTGGCAAGTTTCAAATATTTCAGACATGTCTTCCCAGATTGTAAAGAATATGCCTGCAATACAGGAGGTTTGATCCCTGGTTTGATCCCTGGGTCGGGAAGATCCCTTGGAGAAGGGAATGGCAACCTACTCTTCTATTCTTACCTGGAGAATTCCATGGGGTCACAAGAGAGTCAGACATAACTTAGGGATTAAACTACAACAACAACTGTATTATATTATATATCTTCTAACAGTTGATTATATATTTTAAACTATTACTAAAACGTATGTGAATAAATTTTCATTAGCTATTATAACTTAGTCATTTCTGATTCTTTGAGACCCCATGGACTGTAGACCATCAGGCTCCTCTGTCCATGGGGATTCTCAAGTCAAGAATACTGGAATGGGTTGCCATGTACTCGTTCAGGGGATCTTCCAAACCCAGGGATCAAACCCAGGCCTCCGACACTGCAGATGGATTATTTACTGTCTAAGCCACCAGGGAAGCTCTTAGGGTTCCCCTAAACACTGGTTCTTCAAATATCACCTTTATTATTCTTGTTCTGCCTATAAGCCCTGTGCACTCATGAGTTATGTGAGTCTTTGCATTTTGGTTCTTGAATGCTAATTCCTATCTTTAAGATACCAAAATTGTTCATGAAAAGTAATAATAAAGATGCACAAATATGTAATTGAAAATATGGGTTGGGTGATGACCATCTTCAAAATGGTTTTAAATCAAATCCTTACTTATGGTTTAGCTTTGACCTAAGAAATAATATCTACAAATTCATGGGTGTACCTCCCCCACCAGATCATAACTCTGATGTGTGTCTCATAGTGCGTTAAAATAAATATTTAATCTTAAAAAGTTTATTTGTCTGACATCTTAAATCATCTTGAGTAGCATTAGGAGTGTGCATTCCATTCCCCTTGAAAATACTGTTTCAGTTGTCCCTGTGGGTTTTCTGCTATTCAAAGAGATAATATCTGGGAAATTGTGTCTATTTTTTCAAGTCTGTGCGCACAGAAGAATGTACTAGTGATTGTGGGGGCAGGCAGGACCATGAGCTTAAGAAACTTGAGCTATATTTCAAGCTCTGGAACAAAACATCTCTGTGATGTTGGCAAAGTCCCTTCCCCATTCTGGGCCTCAGTTTCTTCACCTAGTCAGTGAAGAAGGGATGAGGACTGCCAAGCCTTTCCATCCATGACCCTCTAGATTGCTTGATTCTTCTGCAGTTAAGTCAAGTGTGTTTAAGTAAGCAAGCCACCTCCTGCTTGCCTCATTCAGGCCTCTTATCTTAATAAGTAATGAATGTGCCAAAGGCTGACAATGACATATTTTGAAAATAGTTTTAATGCATGGCTGGCAGAGGACCTGTTGGGCGTTGACAAATTACACAAACAGAGATGATGAGGAGTGCATCAAATATTAATGGCCCAGGGCCCAGATGGTAATGGAGAACTTACCTGTATCTTACACAGGCCTACTCATGTTCGGCTGAAGGGAACATTTCTTTTCAGCCTCTCCAGGCAAGTGTAGGGCTGGCTCTCAGGGAAATGGAGAAGAAGTCAAAGTTGGTTTTTCAGATCTCTGACTTTGGTTTAATGCATTCCTGGAGGCTATTTGAGAGTTGGGCTCATTTAAGTGTACCTCTTACATGATATGTAAATATCATGCACTTGTGTTTCTGAATGCTGATTCCTATTTTAAAAGTTCAGAATTGACTAGGAAAAGTATGAAAAACCAATAGTAAGGTTACAAGCATATGCACTTAAAAACATGTACTGAGAACATAGCCTTAATATTTTAATGTAAATGCAAGAATTCTTCTTATTGGGGGATTTTTCAACCTAGGCATCTTTTAAAACATTAGTACAATAAAATTTATATATATTAAATCAGTAACTATTTAAACTGTTCTTCTCACTCCAAGCTGCTTTGCATTGAGTTAAAATTTAAAGTCACAGTGTCCAAAATATTCCAAAATATTTAATTTGAAGAGGCTAGAATTCCCCATGGTAGATTTTTCATCAGTATTTCTTGTTCTTCTCTGTCAATGAGATCTTGATAAGTCTTTACTGTGAGCAAATGACTATATTCTAGTCCAGGTAAGACTGTCAGATTTGCAAATAAAAGTACAGAATTTCCAATTAGTGTTGACTCTCAGGTGAACAAAAACTATTTTTAAGTAACATCTGAGACATACTAAAAATCATTTATTGTCTGTCTCACATAAAAATTTAACTGGGCATCCTATATTTTATCTACCTAAACCCAAGGGTTGGAAAACCTTTTTTATAAAGGGCCAGATAGTAAATATTTTAGGCTTTGTGGGCCATAGATAATTTTAACTCTGTCATAGCCACAGAGAATAATTTTGCAAATGAATGAGCATGGCTGTGTTTCAATAAAATTGTTTCTGGACACTAAAGTCTAAATTTTGTAGAATTTTCACGGTCATGAAATATTATTATCCTTTTGATTTTCTTCTCAATCAGTTAAACATGTAAAAACAACTGTGACTTTGTGTGTGTGCAGTCGCTCAGTTATGTCTGACTCTTTGCGGCACCATGGACTGTAGCCCACCAGGCTCCTCTGTCCATGAAATTTTTCAGGCAAGAATACTGGAGTGGGTTGCCATTTCCTCCTCCAGAGCATCTTCCTGACCCAGCAATTGACCCAGCAAATGTCTCTTTGCATTTCTTGCATTGGGAGGCAGATTCTTTACTGCTGCACCATCTGGGAAGACACTTGGCCAACGCACCTAATTTCCCCCTCCCCCAGAAATTTTAGAAATGCTGAATCACTATGCTAAACACCTGAAACAAATATAAAACTTTAATTCAACTGCAATTTAAAAACTAAGACAATATGAAAAGAAAAATGAATTTAAGTGAAGAAATACAAAATCTGAATAGACTATTTACTAGTAAAATGATTGAATGTGGAATCAAAAATCCCTCAACAAAGAAAAAGTGAGGACCATATAACTTTACTGGTAAATTCTATCATACATTTAAAGATGAACTAATACCAGTCCTTCTCAAACTCTTCCAAAAAATAGAAGAGGAGGGAACATTTTTAAACTCATTTTTTAAGGCTAGCATTACCCTAACACCAAAGTCAGACAAGGATCCTACAACAAGAATAAAAAAGAGAAATTACAGGCTGATACCACTGATGAATACAAATGCAAAACATTGCTCAATAAATTATTAGTGAATCAAATACAGCAATACATTAAAAAGATCATACACCATGAAGTAGGATTTATTTCAGGGATGCAAGGATGGCTCAGCTTCCACAAATTCATAAATGTAATATACAACATTAACAAAATGATTAACCATATAAAATTTATGTAGTTATCACAAATGATTAAAAATAATATTTGACAAAATTCAATATCCATTCATGATAAAAACTCTCCAAAAACTGGGTACAGAGGAAATGTGGGTGTGCATGCTCAGTCACCTCCAAGTCTTTGCAACCCATGGGCTGCAGCTCAGTAGGCTCCCCAGTCCATGAAATTTCCCAGGCAAGAATACTGGAATGGATTGCCATTTCCTTCTCCGCAGAGGAAATGTATCTCAAAATAATAAAGGCCATATATGACAAGCCACAGTTAACTTCCTACTCAATGGTGAAAAAACTGAATTTTTTTCCTTTAAGATCAAGAGCTAGACTCTAATCTGATGCCTACTGTTGCCACTTTTATACAACATAGTACTGGAAGTCCTAGTCAGAGCAGTTGGGCAAGAAAAAGAAATAAAAAGCTTCCAAACTGGAAATAAATAAGTAAAAATGTCTCTATTTGCAGATGCCATGATAGAATGGATTGCCATTTCCTTCTCCGCAGAGGAAATGTATCTCAAAATAATAAAGGCCATATATGACAAGCCACAGTTAACTTCCTACTCAATGGTGAAAAAACTGAATTTTTTTCCTTTAAGATCAAGAGCTAGACTCTAATCTGATGCCTACTGTTGCCACTTTTATACAACATAGTACTGGAAGTCCTAGTCAGAGCGGTTGGGCAAGAAAAAGAAATAAAAAGCTTCCAAACTGGAAATAAATAAGTAAAAATGTCTCTATTTGCAGATGCCATGATATTATATATGGGCTTCCCTGGTGGCTCAGAGGTTAAAGCATACGCCTGGAATAAAAGGAGAAATAACAGGCTGATATCACTGATGAATACAGATGCAAAACATTGCTCAATGATATTATATATAGAAAAGCCTAAAGGCTCCACCCAAAACTGTTGGAACTAATAAACACTTTCTGTCAACTATTAGGATATAAAATCAGTGTACAAAAAGCTTGCATTTATACATACATTATCAAGATTGCCAGGAGAAATATCAATAACCTCAGATATGCAGATGACACCACCCTTATGGCACAAAGTGAAGGGGAACTAAAAAGCCTCTTGATGAAAGTGAAAGAGGAGAGTGAAAAAGTTGGCTTAAAGCTCAACATTCAGAAAATGAAGATCATGGCATCCAGTCCCATCACTTCATGGGAAATAGATGGGGAAACAGTGGAAATAGTGTCAGACTTTATTTTTTGGGGCTCCAAAATCCCTGCAGATGGTAACTGCAGCCATGAAATTAAAAGATGCTTACTCCTTGGAAGAAAAGTTATGACCAACCTAGACAGCATATTCAAAAACAGAGACATTACTTTGCCAACAAAGGTGCATCTAGTCAAGGCTATGGTTTTTCCTGTGGTCATGTATGAATGTGAGAGGTGGACTGTGAAGAAAGCTGAGCACAGAAGAATTGATACTTTTGAACTGTGGTGTTGGATAAGACTCTTGAGAGTCCCTTGGACTGCAAGGAGATCCAACCAGTCCATTCTGAAGGAGATCAGCCCTGGGTGTTCATTGGACAGAATGATGCTAAAGCTGAAACTCCAGTAGTTTGGCCACCTCATGTGAAAAGTTGACTCATTGGAAAAGACTCTGATGCTGGGAGGGATTGGGGGCAGGAGGAGAAGGGGACAACAGAGGACGAGATGGCTGGATGGCATCACTGACTCAATGAACGTGGGTCTGAGTGAACTCCGGGAAATAGTGATGGACAGTGAGGCCTGGCATGCTGCAATTCATGGGGTCACAAAGAGTCAGACACGACTGAGCGACTGAACTGAACTGAACAAAATACTAATGGAATGAAAAGTTAAAGATATAATCCCATTTGTAATTGCATCAATAACAATAAAGTGATTAGAAATAAATTTAACCAAGGGGGAAAAATATCTATTCACTGAAAATTAAAATACATTGTTGAAATACATTGAAAAAGGCAATTTCCATGTTCATGGGTTGGAAGAATTAATATTGTTAAAATGTCCATTCTACTCAAAATGATTTACAGATTTATTGAAACTTCTATCAAAATTCCAATGAATTTTTTAAAGATAGAATAAAACCCTTAAATTTCTATGGAACCACAAGAGACTCTGAAAAGAACAAAGCAATACTGAAAAAGAAGAACAAAGGTAAAAGCATCATATTCCTTGATTTCAAACTATATTACAAAGCTATAGTGATCAAAACAGTATGGTTTTGGCTTTAAAAAAACACATGGATCAATAATACAGAATAGAGACCCCAATATAAAACCACATATATATGATCAACTAATTATGACAAAGAAACCAATAAATGGTGTTGGGAAAACTGGATAACCACATGCAAAAAGAAAAAGAAAAGAAAGGAAACTAGACTCTTATCTTACACCATACTCAAAAATCAATTTACATGAAATTAAATACTTAAAGATCTGAAGCTGTAAACCTCCTGGGAGAAAATGTAAGGGATAAGCTCTTTAACCTCTGTCTTGGCAATGATTTTTTTGATTTGACACCAAAAGCAAAGGCAACAGAAACAAAATAATCAAGTCAAGTTAAATTAAATTAAAATGTATATCAAATTAAAAAGCTTCTGCACTTCAAAAATCAAAAGATATCCTAATAATGGGAGAAAATATTTGTAAATCATATATCTGATACAGGCTTAGCATTCAACATATATAAAGAACTCATACAACTTAACTGTGAAGAAAAACAATCTGATGAAAAATGGGCAGAGGAACTCAGTAGACATATTCCCAAAGAAGATTACAGATGGCCAAAAGGCACATTAAAAGAGTCACACTGGCGATCAGTGTCACCAGTCGTCAGGAAAATGCAAAGCAATACCACAGTGAGATGGCACCTCACACCTGTAAGAATATGGCTAATATCAAAAAGACAATATATTAATAACAACTGTTGAAGAGAGTGTGGAGAAAAGGAAACTCTTGTGCACTGTTGGTGGGAATGTGAATTGGAACAGCCACTATGGAAATAGTACAGAAGTTCCTAAAAAATAAAAAATAAGACTGCCATATGATCCATCAGTCCCATTTCTGGATATATATTGCGAGGAAGTGAAAACAGGATATTGAGAGATATCTACCCCCCATGTTCATTGCAGCATTGTTTACAATAGGCACGATATGATCTTCCCTGGTGGCTCACACACTAAAGAATCTAGTTGCAATGCAGGAGAACTGAGTTCCGTCTCTGGGTTGGGAAGATACCCTGGAGAAGGGAATGGCTACCCATTCCAGTATTCTTGCCAGGATAATCCCAAGGACAGAGGATCCTGGCAGGCCACAGTCCAAGGGATTGCTAAAAGTCAGACACTACTGAACAATTAACGCCTTCCCACAAGATATGGAAGCAGCTTAAATGTCTGTCAGCAGTTGAATGGATAAACAAAATGTGGTATATGTATACAATGGAGTATCATTTAACCACAAGAGAGAAGGAAATCCTGCCATTTGTGGCAACAGCGATGGACCTTGAGGGCATTATGCTAGGTGAAATAAACCAGATAAAGGCAAACACTGGGTGGTAACACTTATATGTGGAACCCTGGTTGCCCAGTGGTAAAGAACCCATCTGCTAATGTAGGAGGTGCGGGTTCAACCCCTGGGTCAGAAAGAGCCCTTAAAGAAGGGAGGGAATGGCAACTCACTCCAGTATTCTTGCCTGGAAAAAATCCCATGGAGAATGGAGCCTGGTGGGCTACAGTCCACGGGGTCACATGGGGTCACATAGAGACATAATTTAGCAACTAAGCAACAGCAGCAACAAAATAAAAAGCCAAACCCATAGAAGCGAGACAGGAGAAAATGGTTCGCAGGGGCTGGGAACTGGAAAAATCGGGAGAGGCGGAAAAGCTCTTTCAGCTATAATACAAATAAGGTTTAATGTGTAACATTATCTACATATCTGATATGTAACAGGGTGACGATAGTTTTATTTTGCCGCTGAAATAAGAGAGTTAGAACTTAAGTGTTCTCACTACCACCACCTACAAAAAAGGTAAATATGTGAGGTGATGGACCTGCTAATTAACTGGGTGGTGAGATTCTTTTCACAATGTATATGCATATCAAATCACCATGATGTATACTTTAAATATCTTTATTTGTCAACTATACCTCAGTAAAACCAAAAGAAAAGAAATGAGAGTACCCCTCCAACATTTTTATTTTTCAGCTAGAAAAGCCTTCAGTGAGGAAGACACAATTGAGCTGAAACCTACAAGACAAGCAATTGTAAACTGAAGGATGAAGAAGTGGAGTCGCTCAGTCGTGTCTGACTCTTTGCGACCCCATGGACTGTAGCCCACCAGGCTCCCCGCTCCATGGGATTCTCCAAGCAAGAGTACTGGAGTGGGTTGCCGTTTCCTTCTCCAGGGGATCTTCCCAACCCAGGGATCGAACCCGGGGCTCCTGCATTCCAAGCAGATGCTTTAACCTCTGAGCCACCAGGGATAGAAGGAAAGAAAAGAGATGTGTGATGGTCACAGAAAGAGTCGGAGGGCTTAAGGATCAGAAGGAAGTCATGAGCTGGGGCACGGCTATGAGGGTTTGGTGAGCGATGGCTATGAGGTTTGGTGAGCGATAGAGCTGGTGACATAGCCAGGAACCAACTCAGCCAGTCTCTCTGTCTCTCTCTCAGTATTTGCATTTCAAAAGCCTCTCTTTGCTCACATGCGTTTACAACTCAAACTGATAAACTCCCCTGATGGCAGTCCGTGACTCAGTTCTTGGTTGATGGTGAGATAAAGGTGACCATTGCCAAGGCACTGAATCAGCATTTCCCAGAGCTTCTAAAATCTCGGTCCTGACTGTGTGTTCTGTGGAGCAGTTGTGGCAGAGTGGCTTTGGACTCACAGCTGAGATTGCCATCATCCTGAAAGGGAAAGAAGCTAGAATGTTGACTTGGGAATAGGGTATGTTAGTCCCCAAATAGCGGTTGTGAAAACTGAAGCTGATATTACCTTCAGTAAATGGAATTTCTTACTCTAGAAATGGAAAATCTTGAAAAAGTGTAGGTTCCAAGTGTCAGAACCAAAAAATCTTACTCTTAATATTTCAGCCCAAGAGAGGACGCGTGGTAGAATTTCAGGCAGGGGCTGGACAACATCCCACTCTGTCCTCTCCTGCAGGCATACTTGCATACTCACATACCTCATGGTGCTCTAAGTCCTGTGTCTAAAGCCACGAGTCCCCTGCTTTTCATTTCTATTTTGATATAAAGTTTGCTGGGTTGACTTGATCACAGAGCAAAAAGAACTTTGACTTAGGTGTCATAATTTATGCAGCCAATTTCCTGTGAGGTTGTGTTTCAACTTCTGTCAATAGATTCACCTTCTATTTACCCTGCTCTGCTTGCTTGGACATTGATTATATCCTGTGAGGGCAGAGCTCTGGCCCCTCAGCAGGGCAGGCAGGAAGGCACTTCGGGGAAGAGGTTCAATGCCTCTTCTCAGCCTGCACCCTCTAAGCAACTGCCTTCTCCAGCAAAGCATGGAGCCAGGCTGGGCCGAGGGTTGCAAGTATGCTGAGATGCAAAATCCTGTAGCTTGAATGACCTGCTGAAGAGGTGTGTGACGTGACAGACACATGGCGAAGGAAGAGAGGGCAGGAGGGACGGGGAGGCCCTGGGAGCTCATGGCATCGACTCTCCCCTCCATCAGGAGGTTGGGAGCTGGGCTTCTCTCACAGGCATCCTCCAGGTTACCTGGCATTTCCTTCATTTGAGCTGAGGTCTGCCTCCCTCAGCGCTCTCCTCTTTTCCTGCCCTTGGGAATTTGAAGCAGTTCATCCTAGAGCGCTTTTCCCCAGTGGGACAGGGGATAATGGAAGAAGTTCCCTCTGGAGGGATGTATCTGTGGAGCAACCACTAGAGAATTGCTGGAGCTCATCGCCTCCAAACAGCGGTCCAGTTCCTGTGCTGCAGTGACATGCTCTAGCTCCAACCTGGTGAGGCCAGGAGGAACAGGGACAGGGGTTTGGGCATCTTCTGCTGTCCTTCTCTTCAGAATGTTCCTAATAGTCCTGGATTAGGTCTGAGCAACTTTCCTTGTTCCACTTGACCTTCACCAAAGCTCATTGCTTTTGTGTTGTGTGTTAGTTGCTCAGTCGTGTCCAATTCTTTGTGACTCCATGGACTATAACCCGCCAGGCTCCTCTGTCCGTGGAACTCACCAGGCAAGAATACTGGAGTGAATTCCATTCTCCAGCAGATCTTCCCAACCCAGGGATGGAACTCGGCCTCCCGAATTGCAGGCAGATTCTTTACTATCTGAGCCACCAGCGAATTGCTGCTACTGCTGCTGCTGCTAAGTCGCTTCAATCGTGTCTGACTCTGTGCGACCTCATAGATGGCAGCCCACCAGGCTCCCCCATCCCTGGGATTCTCCAGGCAAGAACACTGGAGTGGGTTGCCATTTCCTTCTCCAATGCATGAAAGTGAAAAGTGAAAGTGAAGTTGCTCAGTTGTGTCCGACTCCCAGCGACCCCATGGACTGCAGCCTACCAGGCTCCTCCATCCATGGGATTTTCCAGGCAAGAACACTGGAGTGGGTT
This sequence comes from Madoqua kirkii, assembly GCA_006408675.1. Lineage (NCBI taxonomy): Eukaryota > Metazoa > Chordata > Mammalia > Artiodactyla > Bovidae > Madoqua > Madoqua kirkii. The sequence goes on from SJYC01009500.1 coordinate 53,102, forward strand.
GCCATTGCCTTCTCCAGCAGCCTCTCCCATTTCTCAGCCTAGGGACTAGATGGTCACCTGACCTAGGCTGAGCTAATCAGATTCTCTCAAAAAGCTGAGTGGCAGGGAAAACACAGGCTGGCCTTAGAGAATAAGACTGTAGGGAGTCAGTATCACAAGGAGCAACATCTGAATAAGACTTGCAAAGGTTTGGGGAAACAGAAGAGTCTCAGAAAGGAATAGTCTGCAGTGAAAATGGAGTGGGCTTGCAAAGAGAAGCAGAAATGGGAGGTCGAGTGATTCCCCAAATAAGGAAGCAACAAGTAGAACTGGCTGGTAAGTTTCCAGTTCCCATAATGACCCACTGTATTTCTGCAGATAGGTTTCACAAGATTTTCCTGCATCCTTCTAATAAATTCCTTATTGCCAAAGCCAGCTTGAGTGAGTATCTGTTTCTAGAAATAAAGTGATCCTTCAGATGGGGTTGTAAAATTTGATATCATAGGGGAAAAGATAACCCCACTGCTTTGTGTCCTGGAGCCATTGCCAGTCGTTGGCATGTGGTTTAAGTAAGGAGGGGGTTCTCCAGGTCTGAGTTCTGTCCTGCTCTGGCATTCCTTCTTGCTGTAAATTGCAGCATTAGAGAGCCATTCCTTTGAAAGTCAGTATTTGCCTCTCAAGGAACTTGGCTCAGTGTTAGTAAATGAAAATAAGCCACTCAGGGATGATTAACTCGGAGGAGGATGGATGAACCAGTGCGTGAAGACTGAGAATTCTTACTGGGAATGGGAAGTTGTTTGGAATTCCTATTAGAAATTGACAATATTGCTGACTGTGGGGGAGAGGTCTGGGCACAGAAGTCTTCCTTTCCATCTTCCCTCCCATCCTGTGCTTCCATTTCTATTCCTACCTACTCCATGGGCCTTCTATGATTTTCTTGGGTCAGGCCAACAATTTCTCTTCAGCAACTCCTGCATTTACATGGAGGCTTGGCAGAAGCCCAGAGAAATGGCATGTGAATAACGCTGTGGCTCCGTGCCAAGTACAGTGGAATTTGTCACTGAGGATCTCCCAGGGCCCAGGCCACGTGTTCCTGTGTCATGCAGAGATGCTCAGTAATGCACTAATGTCCTGGTGCACAGGTGGGCTGGGATCTTGCATCCCAGATGCTAGATCTGGTGGTTTTACTGGTGGTCCTCCTCATTCACTTGATGTGGGGACATCTCCCCAAACAATGCACTAGGCTAGGCACCCTTCTAGAGCCTCCGTGTAAGTTCCAGCCCAGGCTGTGATGCCTGACTTATTCATCATTCTTGCCACTTTCTCCTTCTGCGTGTCACCTCGAATCTTGTCCTAGGATGATGATATTCGAGATATGGGTAAGGTTTTGGTTTTTCTATTATTTTAAAATAATATTTATTTATTTGACTGTGTTGGGTCTTAGCTGCGGCACACGGGCTCTCTAGTTGTGGCATGCAGGCTCCAGAGAGTACAGGCTCAGTAGTTGGGGTGCACAGGCAGCATCTTAGTTATCCTAGAAGGATTGAACCTGCATCTCCTGCATTGCAAGGCAGATTATTATATTTTTAATTTTAATTGGCAGATAGTTACTTTACAGATTGGGATTTTTTTTTTTTGCCATACATCAACATAAATTGGTCATAGGCATACATGTCACATATATATGGGTCCCTCTGGAACCTACTTCTCACCTCCCTTAACCACTGGACCACCAGGAAGGTCCCTATTATTTTTCAAAGAGTGGAAGTGGAAAATACATTGAGAATGTTGGCACCAGCTGAGTTAAAATTTTCCATATGAATTGTGCCAAAAGATGGTTTTATATTGCAGTGTGCCGTATTCGCCCCCTCTGCCTTTCTCTTGTCTAATAGCACGTGCCTGGGCCTAAGCCTGTACAAACTAATTTCAGCCTGACCCTGATTAAAATTTCCTTCCAGGAAACCAGAGAGACTGCTGTTTGTTGGTGAATGATCCTCATCACACCCCTGCCCCCCGGTCATCCCCAGAAGCCATTCTTCAGAAGCCAGATGTTGCAAGTGAGACTATGAAAGGTGTCAGTCCCACTGGTAATGCTGGTAATTCTTAGGGGAGGCAGCAGGATTCTTTATCTTTTCAAGTTGAGCATATAGTCGCGGTGATTGGGGGAGAGTCCTCATTTCCATTCTGCTAGATGGGGGAAGGGGTCCGTCCACCTCCTGAATTAGAAGAGACCATTCTTGCTCCTGATATGCAGGGTTGGCTGGTCTGGGAATGCCACCTTTTCTTCACTCCCATCTGTTTTTTGTTGTGGCAGCATCAGAGTCATTGCCATTTAAAGAGTTAAATTATGGAGCAGGCAGGAGTTTCGGGTATCAACCTGAGGTCCTGAAAGTGTTTCACTGAGTCTCCAAATTAAAGCTGGTGAAATACTTCCCTGGTGGCTCAGCGGTAAAGAATCTGCCTGCCAATGCAGGAGACGCAGGTTCGATCCTTGGGTTGGAAAGATTCCCCTGGAGAAGGAAATGGTGACCCACTCAAGTATTACTGCCTGGGAAACACCATGGACAGAGAAGCCGGGTAGTCCGTATAGTCCATTCTGTAGTTCATGGAATCACGAGTCGGGCATGACTCAACAACTACACAACAACAACAAAAGCTGACTAAGAAGAGAACAGAAAGATTCCTGGGGCTCTAGTTATAGGAGAAAGTGTGGTTTGGTTTATGAGTGGGAGTCTGGAGGCTTTCGTGACCTTAGCTTCTGACCTGTCTCACGGGGCACTGTCTTTTAGTTCTTGTAGCTGGGTGTGATTTAAGGCGAAGGCTCCAAACACTATTTCATGACACCCTTTTTCTCCATCCATCATCATCCATTCTCCTCCTTCTGAATAATAACTAATATGTGTGGATTGAAGTACCATTTGTGAAACATCCATTATCTAATTTTGAGGAACTGGGGGCTGAGGGAGTTTGACTGACTTGGCTGGTGTTCCTTGTCAGTAGATGGCGAAGACAGATCCAAATCCCACAGCACAGGACAAAGTCCAAATTGAAACATAATTTTAGGAGAAAAGTCTCAGGAATACATCATTTTTAAACAAGCAAAAGTTTTAGGAACTGAAGATTTAAACACATAAATGGCATATATATGATATATGAGTGTACACATATATGCATGTTTATACACTCCTGTTTGTGTGTGCATGTGTATGTGTGTGTGTGTATGTTAAAAACAAGTATACCTGATTGGGAATACTTTTCCTCCCATAGAGGTTTCTTTTTTAGAAGAAGAAGGCAATGGCACCCCACTCCAGTACTCTTGCCTGGGAAAATCCCATGGACGTAGGAGCCTGGTGGGCTACAGTCCATGGAGCTGCAACTGAGCAACTTCACTTTCACTTTTCACTTTCATGCACTGGAAAAGGAAATGGCAACCCACTCCAGTGTTCTTGGCTGGAGAATCCCAGGGATGGCGGAGCCTGGTGGGCTCTATGGGGTCACACAGAGTCAGACATGGCTAAAGCGACTTAGCAGCAGCAGCAGAAGTTTCTTCAAGCACATTTGCTTAAAGATGACTAGAAGGGTAGTGTTTGGCCTGAGGAATGTATGGCAAATGCTATAATTTAATAATTAATATAGTTATTAATATTAAATAATATACAGTATATATATGTATATATGTATTCTGGGTAGTGTGATGCTGAGTCAGGTTACTGAGAAACATCATTTGTTTCAGGCAAAAAAAATGTTCCCTTTCCTACATTAAGGTCTTCAAATCACATGAAAGTTACATTTGTTTTTAATTTGTTTTGTTTTCAAAGGTTACCTTTTAAGATGTACAGCTGACAGCAGATTGTTCCCTGTCTTTGTGGCATGAATTGGAAACACTGCCTTCATTCATTTACTTAATAAGCACATTTTGAGCATTTAATCAGGCAACATTCTGAGAATGAAAGTGTGAAGATCACTAAACCAGGTGGTGCTTCCAGAGGAATATGATGTGAAAGGGCCTAGAGAAATTTCTGAGTTGGTGGAATACAAGATGGGACACATTTATTCTCAGTCAATAGGGAAGGGAACGTCTGAGTGCGATTTGAAGCGTGAATTCCAAATTCCATGCAGGTGGAGGAGGAAGGGAAGGGTATTAAAGGCAGAGGAAATAGCTTTTTGGGAGAGACATCAGTTATACTATTTGACGTGACAAAGGATCGTCAGGGTAAGTTGCCACACAACACACGCGCTTAGCATCTGCAATGTGCCTGGCACACTCTCAGGCCCTAGCTAGCCAGTTAGCTGTGCTGTGTTTTGCAGCCCCATGGACTGTAGCCCTCCAGGCTTCTCTGTCCATGAGATTTCCCAGGCAAGAATTCTGGAGTTGATTATAGCTTTTTGGGAGAGACATCAGTTATACTATTTGACGTGACAAAGGATCGTCAGGGTAAGTTGCCACACAACACACGCGCTTAGCATCTGCAATGTGCCTGGCACACTCTCAGGCCCTAGCTAGCCAGTTAGCTGTGCTGTGTTTTGCAGCCCCATGGACTGTAGCCCTCCAGGCTTCTCTGTCCATGAGATTTCCCAGGCAAGAATTCTGGAGTTGATTGCCATTTCCTTCTCCAGGGGCTCTTCCCGACCCAGGGATTGAACCCGTGTCTCTTCTGGCTCCTGCATTGGCGGCGGGTTCTTTACCATTAGCGCCACCCTGGGAAGTTCTGCAAGTGTCAAGTACTGGGGGTACAAAAATCACTCACACAGAAGCTCTGCCATCCGGAGACTTAGAATCACAGAAGGCTGGGACTTTGATGTATCTTGCCAGTGATTTTATTTCAGTGATTTTTTGGATTCCATGTTGCTGAATTATAGGAGTTCTGCTTCTTAGGCTCCTAGTGAGGCAAGAAGATGAGAATGTATTTGTCAGCTCAAACCATGTTGTGATGCTATAACAAATGGTCCCCAAATCTTAATGGCTTACAACAATAAAGATGTGTTTTTAACTCATGTGACATGATCATCATGAATCAATTCTGGTTTTACTTCATATTTTCTTCATTCTAGAACCTGCTAAAGGAGAAGCTCTTATTTAAGGCATGTTTGGCCCATTTCAGAGGGAAAAGAGTGGTGGACCATGGCTTTATAGCTTTTGCTCGTCAACAGTACCTGTCGTTTCTGCCTATGCTCATTGGCCAAAAGCCAGTGATACGGCTAAGCCTGATATCAGCGCAACAAGGAAGGATATTCTTTTTCCAGGATTAGGGAGACATATTCTGAGTAGTTATAACATCATGGAGTTTAGAAATTTTTTATTTTGGCTTCAAATAGTGCACCTCCATGTGTAATCGTTTTATGTATTGGACTCATAAGCAATATTTTGCTCAAAGCATAACAGAGAACACTAGATGTCCACTAACAGCGTTCTCCACTTTCACAGCGCAGTCACACTTCACCTGGCACCCAGGTGTGGCTCTGTGTCTAGTTCTAAACAACACACCATAGGTTCAAACCATCTGTGTTGATTTTAGGCCATAAGTTCTAAGAGGCAGCTATATACCTTCTCCATAATACCGCTTCCCTTAGCATAGTGAGAGACAGACACTAGCTAGATAGGAGATGGCCCACGCACTGGAGGGACAGTCTCTGAATCACAGTATGGAAGAATGCTGCCAACTATCCCTGGATTATGCGGTGAGTAAGAAAGAAGCTTCTTTTTTTTTTTTTTTAAACCACATACATTTCAGGGTCTATTTGTTACAGCTGTTTAAACTCTAAAGATGGTGTAACTAAGAACAAATTTGGTCTTTTCTAATTCTCTCCTTGTTCTGAGAAGGAAGCAGAAGGTCAGGGAAGGATGGCAACTTGCCCACATGTACACAGAGCTATTTTAGGATGAAGCCTTCAATGCGGATCTCTGGACTTACAGGGCTTCTGGCTCTGCACAGAAGTGAGGGAACATATGATTAAAGTTCAGGCTCCAGGTTGCTGGTTCATGCCCTCAGTCTGGTCTGAAGACGTGTCCCATGTTTCCTGCATAAAGTTTTAAATTGGGATGAATTCACTGCAGACATTTATATATCAGGATATTTCACAAGAATGATTAGGTTCTGACTTCTCTTGAAAAACCGTAGAGTTTGGCAATGCTAGATCTATTCCTATGAGGGGGGAAATTGGCTTCAGCTCCTCTCTGTTTAGATGGAGCCTGTGCTCGCCAATTCAACAACCCCTCCGCACCCTGTGGTTTTCCTGCCTCTGAAACATAGAACCAGTTGCCGTCTATTGTGATGCTTATTCAAGCTGATAGTAAAGAGGAAAGTACATTTTTATTTTCCCATCATTCTTATAAAATACAGAATAGTGAAGCAACCAGAGAGAAGAAACATAATTGGAGAGAATATATTTCCTTGGGAAGTGAAGAACCATGCCTACTGCAGCCCACTTCACCTGCTTCTGTTACCCCCGCGTTTGCATTATATATCAGGACTATGGGTTAATGTGGGGAAATGACTTCTCTTTCCAGAAGGCCATGACTGAGCCAAGATAAGACTTTTTTCCTGAGTTAGAGGTGTTAGATATAGATGATCACCTGCATTGGTGTGGTGTGACCACTTCCTTCAGCCTTGCGGTGGGTGCTTACTGAGGGCAAGGTGCTCAAACCAGAGGCCTGAGCTGGTGGGAAGGCAAGGTGTCCTCCGGAGCCTGGATTGTGGCGGGGGAGGTGTCTCTGCCCTCCAGAGGCTAGGAGTAAACATCCAGGAGGGCTTTAGGAGCGTGGTCTCAGCTTTACTTTCCCTCCTCAGCACACTCGATGGATGACTTGCTCCCAAAGCCCACCCAGGGCGTACGTGTCCTTTCATATTTTGGAATATTAGCTATTTTTATGCTGTACCTCACAGAAGCCTGTGTAACCTATCACTTAAGAATCTTGCTTTCATAGCTCCTAAAATGACCAATGCACAAATGGATGGTGGTTTTTCTTTTTCTTTTCTTTTTCTATTTTTTTTTGCTATTTGGAAGACTAGGTAGTCAGCTCTAGCAGAGATTGTAGACTCCAGGACTAGGAAATGCATTCCTGTTAGGACTCCTATGCAAACCTCTGCTCAAAATGCCCTTCCTTGTGAAGACTTTTGCTCACTTCTCAATCTGCAGTCGCGTCCCTCCTCAGCATGCCTCATCCCCTCTCCACTCATCCCTGAGGTCATTTTGTGCTCATGTTCCTTGTTTCCTGGTATCATTGTCTCTCTGTTGTGAGCCCCACACGGGGCAGACACCGTCAGCCTTGTCCACTGGGGTATCGTCAGTTCAACAGAGACCGATTGAATTAATGAGTGAGGTGACTTGGACACTGGTAGGTCTTTGATCAACATCTCTGTTCTTTGTCACATGAATCAGGTCCTGGGAGAAGTGAGGTGCTGGTAGCAATGGCAACACCAGATTAGGAGGTCTGAGAGCAAAAGAGAAGTGTGTCCTTTGCAGGCAGAGACTGGGGAGGCTGAGGCTTCCAGAGTGAGCATACCTGTGTGAAACGTCTGGGCAGACACATCAGTCTGTGTTAGGGAAGCAGGAGAATGCTTCTTGGGCGCTCAGAGTCCTCTGGGTTTAGCTCGGAGAGCTGACAGCCGGGACAGGGCTCGGGAATGTGAGCAGAGCCCCAGCCTGGGATGAAGGAATCTCACGAGGCACAGTTTGAGGACAGCTCTGAGGATCAGGGCTGTGACCCACCCCTCCCTGAGCCTTCCCGCTGCTACCTTCTGTCCAGGTAAGTTGGGAGGACACAGCAGCCCAGACTCAACTGAAATGAAGTCAACACCACTGGGTGAGGCAGGGTCTATGTAGGGACAGCTGGGCTTCCCAGGTGGCTCAGTGGTAAAGAATCTGCCTGCCAGTGCAGGAGACATGGGTTCAATCCTTGGGCCAGGACGATCCCTTGGAGAAGGACATGGCAACCCACTCCAGTACTCTTGCCTGGAAAATTCCACGGACAGAGGAGCCTGGTGGGCTCGAGTCCACGGGGACTGCAGAGTCGGACTCGACTGAGCACACACGCACAGAGGAACAGTTTAAAAAATAAACTTCTGTTTCTTGCTCACTGGGGTTTACGGCCTGCCTGTATTCTTAGCATGGACGGTTCTTCACAGCTGTGTCTCCACTACTTTTTCTTCCACTCACGGATTGCTGATAAGAGTGATTTTGTTATAAGAATAAATGTAGATCCACTCGAGTTTATTTCTAAAAAGCAGTGAATTCACAGTTCCGGAATCTGGCTCTCATTTGTCAGGTTACGCATGATGTCCATTGCGACTGATTATGAAAATGTGCTCAAGATCTGTTGCTATTTTAGTGGGGCAAAAAGTGCTGGCGTGGGGAGTCGGGGGGAGCCCTGGGCTGTGGTTCCTGACACCTGGGTGCGGTTACAGCTCTGCCAGCTATTAGCTGTGGACTCCTGGCAAGTCCTCTGTCCTCTCTAGGGTGGGTTCTGCCTTCTCAGCAGATAATTACAGGAATGAAATAGCTTGTCAATTATATGTGATTGTCAAAACTGCCTACCAACTGCACTTTTATTTATATAATAATTTTCCTTTAACACAACTAAGAATTTGAATATTTCTTTTATGTTGCTTGAGATCATCTAATGTAACGAAGTATCAGGATGGGTGAATTCTTTTTCTTCCTTTTTTAATTAATTAATTATTTTTAATTTTATTTACTTTTAAAATTGTATATAATTTTTAAAGGTCACTTTCTGTTTATAGTCGTTACAAAATATTGGTTATTTTCCCTGTGTGGTATACATTCGAGTCTTACACCCAAAAATGTGCCTCCCACTCCCCACCCCTATATTGTGGCTTCCCCCATGCGCACTGGTAACCACCAGCTCATTCTCTGTATCTGTGAGTCTGTTTCTTTTTTTGGTTGTTGTTATATTAGATGATCACCTGCATTGGTGTGGTGTGACCACTTCCTTCAGCCTTGCGGTGGGTGCTTACTGAGGGCAAGGTGCTCAAACCAGAGGCCTGAGCTGGTGGGAAGGCAAGGTGTCCTCCGGAGCCTGGATTGTGGCGGGGGAGGTGTCTCTGCCCTCCAGAGGCTAGGAGTAAACATCCAGGAGGGCTTTAGGAGCGTGGTCTCAGCTTTACTTTCCCTCCTCAGCACACTCGATGGATGACTTGCTCCCAAAGCCCACCCAGGGCGTACGTGTCCTTTCATATTTTGGAATATTAGCTATTTTTATGCTGTACCTCACAGAAGCCTGTGTAACCTATCACTTAAGAATCTTGCTTTCATAGCTCCTAAAATGACCAATGCACAAATGGATGGTGGTTTTTCTTTTTCTTTTCTTTTTCTATTTTTTTTTGCTATTTGGAAGACTAGGTAGTCAGCTCTAGCAGAGATTGTAGACTCCAGGACTAGGAAATGCATTCCTGTTAGGACTCCTATGCAAACCTCTGCTCAAAATGCCCTTCCTTGTGAAGACTTTTGCTCACTTCTCAATCTGCAGTCGCGTCCCTCCTCAGCATGCCTCATCCCCTCTCCACTCATCCCTGAGGTCATTTTGTGCTCATGTTCCTTGTTTCCTGGTATCATTGTCTCTCTGTTGTGAGCCCCACACGGGGCAGACACCGTCAGCCTTGTCCACTGGGGTATCGTCAGTTCAACAGAGACCGATTGAATTAATGAGTGAGGTGACTTGGACACTGGTAGGTCTTTGATCAACATCTCTGTTCTTTGTCACATGAATCAGGTCCTGGGAGAAGTGAGGTGCTGGTAGCAATGGCAACACCAGATTAGGAGGTCTGAGAGCAAAAGAGAAGTGTGTCCTTTGCAGGCAGAGACTGGGGAGGCTGAGGCTTCCAGAGTGAGCATACCTGTGTGAAACGTCTGGGCAGACACATCAGTCTGTGTTAGGGAAGCAGGAGAATGCTTCTTGGGCGCTCAGAGTCCTCTGGGTTTAGCTCGGAGAGCTGACAGCCGGGACAGGGCTCGGGAATGTGAGCAGAGCCCCAGCCTGGGATGAAGGAATCTCACGAGGCACAGTTTGAGGACAGCTCTGAGGATCAGGGCTGTGACCCACCCCTCCCTGAGCCTTCCCGCTGCTACCTTCTGTCCAGGTAAGTTGGGAGGACACAGCAGCCCAGACTCAACTGAAATGAAGTCAACACCACTGGGTGAGGCAGGGTCTATGTAGGGACAGCTGGGCTTCCCAGGTGGCTCAGTGGTAAAGAATCTGCCTGCCAGTGCAGGAGACATGGGTTCAATCCTTGGGCCAGGACGATCCCTTGGAGAAGGACATGGCAACCCACTCCAGTACTCTTGCCTGGAAAATTCCACGGACAGAGGAGCCTGGTGGGCTCGAGTCCACGGGGACTGCAGAGTCGGACTCGACTGAGCACACACGCACAGAGGAACAGTTTAAAAAATAAACTTCTGTTTCTTGCTCACTGGGGTTTACGGCCTGCCTGTATTCTTAGCATGGACGGTTCTTCACAGCTGTGTCTCCACTACTTTTTCTTCCACTCACGGATTGCTGATAAGAGTGATTTTGTTATAAGAATAAATGTAGATCCACTCGAGTTTATTTCTAAAAAGCAGTGAATTCACAGTTCCGGAATCTGGCTCTCATTTGTCAGGTTACGCATGATGTCCATTGCGACTGATTATGAAAATGTGCTCAAGATCTGTTGCTATTTTAGTGGGGCAAAAAGTGCTGGCGTGGGGAGTCGGGGGGAGCCCTGGGCTGTGGTTCCTGACACCTGGGTGCGGTTACAGCTCTGCCAGCTATTAGCTGTGGACTCCTGGCAAGTCCTCTGTCCTCTCTAGGGTGGGTTCTGCCTTCTCAGCAGATAATTACAGGAATGAAATAGCTTGTCAATTATATGTGATTGTCAAAACTGCCTACCAACTGCACTTTTATTTATATAATAATTTTCCTTTAACACAACTAAGAATTTGAATATTTCTTTTATGTTGCTTGAGATCATCTAATGTAACGAAGTATCAGGATGGGTGAATTCTTTTTCTTCCTTTTTTAATTAATTAATTATTTTTAATTTTATTTACTTTTAAAATTGTATATAATTTTTAAAGGTCACTTTCTGTTTATAGTCGTTACAAAATATTGGTTATTTTCCCTGTGTGGTATACATTCGAGTCTTACACCCAAAAATGTGCCTCCCACTCCCCACCCCTATATTGTGGCTTCCCCCATGCGCACTGGTAACCACCAGCTCATTCTCTGTATCTGTGAGTCTGTTTCTTTTTTTGGTTGTTGTTATATTCACTATTCTGTTGTACTTTTTAGATTCCAAACAAAAGTGATATCATACGGTACTTTCTGTCTCTTGTAAGGGTGGGTGAACTTTAAATGTTCTTTTTCTCTTTGACATTCTGGTCTGTGCCCTGTGACTCTCAGAAGGAGAGACCCAACTTTCTGAGTGCAGGCTGTCTAATCCACCTAACCACTGGGGAGCTGCCGTCTTTTGTTCGTGGAGGCAGGTAGCCACAGGTGACTGTTTGTAAATGCATAGGTTCTTAGAAAATATTTGACAGCCTCACCTTTGTTAAGTGTTCCCCCAAGGGGTTTCAGCTGGGTCCCTGTTTTCTTGTTTATATTTTACCGCTTCTAAAGTGCCACTTACCTTCATGGGGAGATGCAAATCGGAGTGCCTGTCATTGCATGCTCCAGTTGAAATAAGTGCATCGGAATGAGGGCGAGGATTTGCCAACTGTCCACTAGAGGGCAGCAGAGTAGTGAGAATCAGCGTTCTCAGAGGCTTTGTACACTGAAGTGTTGACATGTGACTTGGCAATTGAATAATTTTTGATACTGTCCTGACACATAAACACCTAGAAGCAGGTTTTCAAAGGTTATTTGTGCACTAAAAGAGGAATTAACAAAACGAACTTGCATGCCAAAAGTAATTTTCAATATTCTACAAAGAACTGTGGCCTCATTATGAGATTGCTTTCAGAGAATATTCGGCTATCGTTAACTGGATATGTTAAACTTAACTGGCAAACACACATTCAAAATAAATCAGCCTGAATGGACCTAAAAAAAAGTAGATCCGGTGACTAATAAAAACTTCTACTGGGATTTGGGGGCTGGCCAACTCACCCAAAAGGAGAAATTTGGCTTTAAGTGACTTCTGTAGATCTGCCAGTCCTGAGTGCTCCCAGATTTTTGATGCTAACACGGTTAAACAATTGTACACATACTACACAGTTGTGGGTGTTATTGTGGTAATTTGTTTTTAAGCTACTACTCTACCTTCAGCATTAAAAAGTCAGCAAATTATCAGAGTTTATTCCACTGACATTCTCACACCTTGAGAAATAGCCCATTTGTATTATCAAGTTTGATATATTTCCCATTTACTGAGCTTCTTTGGCAAGTTGGCATTTTAATTTAATTATACTTTTTGCTAATGGTCTTTATTTTTCAGTGTCTGTGTGTAAAACGCCGGTGGGTTTGATTATCGCCCCCCTAAACCCACCTCCTCTTCCCAGTGCCAAGCCGTAGTGCAAATTTATAAACTGACAAAATTCAGCGTAAAATTCAGGGAGGTGAAATGAAGGAATCTGTAAAGAAATCCTACTTGAACCATGAGGCACTTTCTTCACTTGCAGAGTGTGGCCCCATCTTGAATACATTGTGTTCCCGGGCTGGATGTTCCCTAAAGGGACCAGGGACACAAAAGAAGGTGGGGCACGTGCGCACCCAGGGCAGAGATGCTCAGGGGCCACCAAGGGCTTGGGTGCCCCACAGGCTCCCTGCTGTGCCTCTGGGGGCCTAGCGACTGTGGCTGTAGCTCTGGTCCTTGACTTCTGGGCCATGCTTAGCGCATGTGGCCACTTTTCCCTTAAGAAGAAGTGATTGATCGTGGAGGCGGGTAGCTCCCCTTGAAGACTGTAGGCTGGCTGGTGGAGTCTGGAGGAAGCTCCCCTAGGACTCCGCACTAGTGTGCATTTAGTAGCAAAAAGGAGCTAAAGAATGGATTAATTCAGAGAGGTGAGAATATACTCCATTCTCATATTTACACAAGTGTGCACACCATGTTTCCTTGGTGCTAAGACCCTGCTGTCTGTGAGACATGCCACTGCTTTAATATTAGCCTTTTAAGAAACAAAAGGGAGGAAAAAATACTATCAGATTAAACATACAGATCCATTGTGGGCACTTTTTGGTTTCAGAAATGCTAAAAGATGGAAAACAAAGGCTGATTTTAAAATCTTGGAAATTTAGCATGTATAACTTTGATAGATGCGTTTAAGGGAAAATCAGCTTTTGAAATATGTCCCAGAATACAACTCAGGATCTGAGAGCCTATGGGATAGTCACTCAGTCATGTCTAACTCTTTGCAACCTCATGGACTAAGCCCACCGGGCTCCTCTGTCCATGGGATTCTCCAGGGGAGAATACTGGCGTGGGTAGCCATTCGCTTCTCCAGGGGATCTTCCCCAGCCCAGGGATGGAACCTGAGTCTCCTGCATTGCAGGCAGACTCTTTACCACCTGAGCCACCAGGGAAGCAGTGTGTAACCACTATCAAGTTCACATGTCTTACAGTCTAAACAGGAGAACAGTTCTTGTTCTAATACACGGGGATGTAGGAATAAAAATGGTGTGTGTCTGTGGAGGTGCTCTGTAAACTGTAAAGGGGTTTGTTGTTTTTTGTTATTGGATTTCATTGGTTATGTGTTATTTAGAGTAATCTTTGGACTCAGTTTAATTTTCACACAAGGGTCTCACTCTTACCTGTTCACATCACCCCTTTACATCCTTGCCCATCCCCTGAGCTTGGATGATTTGCCTTTTAGTAGTGTGTAGACAAGAACCAATTCATTTAATCAGTTTTGCAAAGAGTGGGGCAATTTATTTGCCTGTTCTTGAAAAGACATCCATCTGCTCCTGCTGAGAATACTGAGAAAAACAGGAGCATTTTAATGGTAGAGGGTTTTCCATTAAAACAGAGGGGTTGGAGGCTGGAGGAAGGACACGTGAGTGTATCAGGCAAGATCTTGGTGACACCAGTCAAAGGCCTAAGATCCATTCATTACACACCTCAGAGAGAGTGGGGGCAGGATCCCAGCTACAGGAAGGATGCTGTCTGCCCCAGCGCCAGCAGAAAGGAAACAGGGAGACACGACTGAAGAACAGAGTGTGTTAATTACCTTACTCAGGGGAGCTTATAAAACATGCTGTATATGTAAATTGATACAATGAATATGATTACCCCAGGATTTAATTTTCATACAGAGGAGTGAGGAGAAGGAGGACAGGGGCGTAGATGCCACTTTGATCTCTGCCCTCTCTTCTACAAACCGGAGTCCTGTAGCTGTTTGTTAGCCTTTCTGCTGGTCTGCCACTGCTAAGTCACTTCAGTCGTGTCCAACTCTTGCAACCCCATAGACGGCAGCCCAACAGGCTACCCCGCCCCAGGGATTCTCCAGGCAAGAACACTGGAGTGGGTTGCCATTTCCTTCTCCAATGCATCACACTGAAAAGTAAAAGTGAAGTCGCTCAGTCATGTCCAACCCTCAGCGACCCTGTGGACTGCAGCCTTCCAGGCTTCTGCATCCATGGGATTTTCCAGGCAACAGCACTGGAGTGGGGTGCCATTGCCTTTTCCAGGCAATGGTCTGCTGGTCAACCGCCTGAAATAATACAGTCGCTCCACAGCCTGTCCAGTTGCTGTTCACTTGCTTGCTGGAATGAAGGAGACCCTTTTGTACCATAAGAGTTAGGACAAAAAGTCAGAGAGGTAATGGGAGCCTGATCGCAGAATACTGGGAGCTCTGTAAGGACCCTGAATCTCTCTGTAAGGACTGCGAATCTACTCTCTGGTGAAGAGAAGCAAAGGTTGTAGTGCCTGGCGGGGGTCACAGGGGAAACAGGTAGACCAGTTATCTCTAGGTGAGCAGGGTTGGGGAAGGAATTTGACACTAAAGAAAGGGTGGAGAGGAGAGAAGTCATCAGATTCTGGCATGGTGGGCATGATGTGGGCATTAAATACTAAGAGAGCAGAAGGATGATGTCAAGGTTTTGACCTGAGCAGACAGAAGAAAGGCATTGTCAGTTTTTGAAGTGGGGAAAATGTTTATTTAAAAAAAAATGTGAAGTATAAACTTTGTGCCAGCTGAAAGAGGAATCAAGTGCTGCTGAGGATGGAGTGAAGTTGACTGACAGAGAGCAAAGAACTCAAGGAGAGATGCAGGAGAGGAAAAGACTAAGAGAAAACAAAGAAAAGAACAGCTCCAAAGCCTTTGACAAGTACTCGGCTCTCCCCTGGGCTGGGTTCTGCTCAGCCTGAGAGGACACCTGTGTGTAGTTATTGCCTAATTATTTTTGCGTGTGAGTTATGCCTTCATTCATGCAACCATAACTTCTTTGATAGCAGGATCTTTCTCTGATTTTTTGACACCTATCGGTCACTCAAGTAATACTTCTTAGCCATCTAGGGCAGCCACGATAGTTGAAATTTGGCTCATCTTCTTATGTTAACTGGGCAACTCTAGTTAGGAGGGTGGACCAGCATGGGAGAAAGTATTTGTCTCACTTTTATAAGGTGCGGTCTTCAGATCTTAAAGTTCTCCCTTGTACCCTTTTGCCTACAGAAGAGCAGGGCTGTCTTGTTCTCACACTTAGAAGATGGTGCATGAAACACCACGCATCCTTGTCGTCTTTGTCTAGTCTAAGGGTCTAAGAGATGGAACAGTCCTGGCATAGCTTTCCTAGTGAAAAAAACTTTGGCCTCATAGCACTGAAGCCTTAAAGAAAAGAAGCAATAAGCTGCAATTAAGTGCCATCAGTCCTTTCTGTTTGTTTGTTCTTAGCATCCAGGGGCCCCACATTCAGTGACTGATGGGTGGCAGATGGGATGCTTCCAAGTTTGGTGCTTTGGGAGATCCCTGAATATGTTATAAACCAAAGAAAATCTGCATCACCTCCTCTGTTTACTCTCACTGCAAAGGAGATGTGGTAGCTGAATGGACAGAGTGATCTGACCTGGTGGTACATACTGAGAAAGATGAAAGATTCAAGTTCCCTTTTAAGTCATGATTTTATTGTTCAACTATAATTTAAAAATAGATGTATCATTGGCCCCGGTGTGTTTTTCTCATTTTAAGGGGCTTGCTGATGGTTTAGTTGCCAAGTCATGTCTGACTCTTGTGACCCCATGGACTGCAGCCCACCAGGCTCCTCTGTCCATGGGGATTCCCAGGCAAGATTACTGGAGCAGGGTGCCATTTCCTTCTCCAGGGGATCTTCCTGACCCAGGGATTGAAGACAAATCTCCTACACTGCAGGCAGATTCTTTACCAACTGAGACTCAAGGAAGCCCACAAGGGGCTTGTGGAGAAAATAAACAAGTAGACTCTCCTTTGTTTTACTTCGTTGTTTGTCGGGGTTGGCTCCTCATCACTGCAGGATAGGAACCGTTTATAACCAGCATTTGGTCCAAATGGTATTAGTGGGTGTGAAAGAGAGCCCTAACCATCTTCAGGAGCTAAAGCATTGCTAGAGCCTGCACTCGCTGAGGGAACTGGGAGGCTCAGGAGACAGCTTTCCTGGGAAGCTGGGGGCTGTCTGGTCCACAGGGTCCTTGCTCTTTGAGTCTGGAAATGGCTGGCTGTGAGAGGGAGATCCAAAAAAGTAAGTTTCCTTGGCTGATGGAGAAATCTCCCTCTAAAATTGTGATGCAGTTTTTCTGGAACAGAAATAAAGGATCAAGAAGATAAGACTGAAAGTCTGTTTTCTCTGAGGCTGCAGCCACTGCTTTCTGCCTAAAAATATTGAGCTCACAAATGTCTTTACTGGAGAAGGTGATGGCAGCCCACTCCAGTACTCTTGCCTGGAAAATCCCGTGGACAGAGGAACCTGGTAGACTGCAGTCCATGGGGTCGCTAAGAGTCAACACAACTGAGCGACTTCACTTTCACTTTTCACTTTTCACTTTCATGCATTGGAGAAGGAAATGGCAACCCACTCCAGTGTTCTTGCCTGGAGAATCCCAGGGATGGGGGAGCCTGGTGGGCTGCCATCTATGGGGTCGCACAGAGTCGGACACGACTGAAGCGACTTAGCAGCAGCAGCAGCAGCAGCAGCAATGTCTCTACAGTTACCTGTAGTTACTGTTATGGAGTGAATTATGTCCCTCCAAATGATATATGAAATACTAAGCCCTAGTATCTCAGAATGTGAACTTTTTGGAGACAGGATCTTTACAAAGTTTGAAATGAAGATATCAGAGTGACTCTAATGCAATATGGCTGGCATCCATACAAAAAGATGAAATTTGGACACAGAGGCAGACAGACATAAAGGGGAGACAACATAAAGAGACAGAGATAAGACGGCCAGGGAGAGAGACCTAGAATAGGTCCTCTCCTCTCTAGCCTCCCCAGGAACCAGTCCTGCCAACACCTTGATCTTGGACTTCTAGCCTCCAGAACTATGAGACAGTCAGATGATGTTAAGCCTCCGGGCTGTGGTACTTTCCAATGGCAGCCCTCACAAACATATGGCATTTGTGATATCTTGGGTCATTCCATTGACTCCTCCTAATATATATCCATTGATTAGTTAATATAACCTTCAGCTCTGGAGTGGTATCAGGGTCACCTCCAAAGTCAAATGAAATAAACTATGCAATATGATTTGTAATGGTGATTCTATGAATCAAAAATCTGGGCTTGGCTCAACTGAGTATCTTTCTGTAGGTCTAGTCTAGGGTAGCTCAGGTAACCTTAGTCATGGTAACTCAAGTGTAGCTGGCAAATCTAAGACGACTTCACTCAAAAGGCTGGTGGTTGGTATTGGCCGAGACTGCTAGGCTTGTTGTTACGGCCGGATGACCATGTCACCTTCCATCCTGAAGGAGGTTATTAGCCTGGACTTCTTTATATATGAGTGTTGGGTTCCAAGAGCTTTATTCACATTTTAATGAATTTCCTTAAGATAGTCTCCCAGAAGTGAAAATGGTAAGTCAAAGGGCATGCAGAGTTTTAAGGCTTTACCTGGGTGCTACCAAAAATGCATGTTCTTTTAACAGATATTATGACCAGGTCTTATCGTATAGTAATTTTCCTGTTGTCGATGTTTTCTATAACTCATGTTCATGTGTAGAAAAAAAAGCCATACTCTCTACCTGACTGCATTCAATCAATTCCTAAATTAAGCAGTGCAAGTGGAAATGTAATTCAGTACCTATATCCCTGAGGAGAAAGTGGACTACAGATTCGTGAAGTGGGTTTCATTCCCTATTATTAAACCATATCCTAATTTTTCTAGCTACAGAAGGGAAAAGAACAATCATTTTTACTTCAATTAAATCATCATATTATTAAACCAAAAAAAAACTTGTCTGCAGTTTTCTTTGTTCAGGAAAACCACACATTCCTGTAACTTGTGTAACTTCTACATATGTCTCAGGTATAATTGGAACACTTATTTATTTAAAATCCAGGAAAGGCATGCTTATTTAACAACTTGGCTGCCATTTTGTTTTAAGAGCTCTACCAGAGTATTATTCAACCTTCACATCTATGTAGGTATTTTCCATTAATGTACCAGATTGGGTCAAAGTCAGCATGGTGCCAGAGTAGCGAGCTTCAGAGGCAATTTTTTCTTTTTTTAACATCTAAGTGCTTCATAAATAACCATGCCTATATGCTTGTAGTATAGACACTTAAAGGGGATGTACAAACGTAAACTCAATACTGTTACTTAGCAACTCCTGGTATTCTCCCCACATGGCCCACTTCTCCCAAAATTATCTTTCAAGGCAGAGATAGACTAAATATTAACGGTTACAATTCATTTATGTGTCCAAAGATGAATAAAAAGGTCAAACTTCTAAAAGGGACTCTGAAATCCAAATCTCATGATATAAGTTCTTAAAACTGTCCTGAACAATCTTTTCACCCTCCTGGCAGGGATGATAGTAAAGTTTGGGAGACAGGGATGTGTTTCTTTGGTTTCTGGAGGATTCCTTCCCAAGAGAAGGAATTTTGCAAGCTATATTTTGGGCTAACCATCTTTTTGTGTGTTTCTCATAGAACCGAATACATTGTTTCTTCCCTGGTAGGCAGAGTTCAAACAAACAACATTAAGAAAATACTACGCTTTAGCCTCAAACCCTTTAATAAGTTCATCTTTAAACTGGCACCTCCCATCGGCACCAGGCTTTGAACTAGCCTTGGCACTGCAATCACAGAGAGGTAGGTTCTAGTCCAACCTCAGCCACATGCCAGAAATGTGACAGGCAAGTCACTTTCTCAGCCCCAGATCTAACCATCTGTAGAGATGAGAAATGCATCTTCTATTTTAAATGGCTGTTATCAGTTCAGTTCAGTTCAGTCGCTCAGTCGTGTCCAACTCTGTGACCCCATGGACTGCAGCACACCAGGCCTCCCTGTCTATCACCAACTTGCAGAGTTTACTCAAACTCATGTCCATCGAGTTGGTGATGCCACCCAACCATCTCATTGTCTGTCGTCCCCTTCTCCTTCTGCCTTCAATCTTTCCTAGCATCAGGATCTTTTCCAGTGAGTCAGTTCTTTGCATCAGGTGGCCAAATTATTAGAGTTTCAGCTTCAGCAGCAGCCCTTCCAATGAATATTCAGGATTGATTTCCTTTAGGATGGATTGGTTGGATCTCCTTGCTCTCCAAGGGACTCTCAAGAGTTTTCTCCAACACCACAGTTGAAAAGCATCAGTTCTTCAGGGATCAACTTTCTTTATGGTCCAACTCTCACATCCATACATGACTACTAGAAAAACCATAGCTTTGACTAGACTGACCTTTGTTGGCAAAGCAATGTCTCTTCTTTTAATAAAGCTGTCTAGGTTGGTGTGGATTAATTGCTGTTGTATATCAGGCGTGACACCTAAGCAGAAACACAGTAGGCTTGAATAATAACAATTACCTGTATTAGTACATTATTTAATTGTACCATCTCTTATATTTAGTTAGTTCAGATATTTTGGGGGCTTTCCAGGTAGCTCAGTTGTAAAGAATCCTCCTGCCAATGCAAGAGTCTCAGGAGACGCAGGTTCGATCCCTGGGTCAGGAAGATCCCTTGGAGAAGGAAATGACAACTTGCTCCATGATTCTTGCCTGGAAAATTGCGTGCACAGAGGAGCCTGGTGTGCTTCAGTCCATGGGGTCACAAAGAATCAGATGCGACTGAGCATGTGCACACACAGATATTTTTATTCCCATTTTAGGGACATTGAGAACAGAGAGGGGAAGAAATTCCTGAGGTGCAAGCTGACAGTTACAGAAAGCCAGCGAAGACTTGGCCCCATTCAGCAGCACTAATCATGAGCCTCACATGGTTGATTGAGCTAGTGAGGCTGAAACGATCAAGACTTACTTGAGCTCAAACACAATATTTTTCTTAGATTCATAATAGAAATAAGCAAGACACTGAGAGTGTGAGTTTAATAAAGGATCACTCTTCCCACAGCTATTGATCCTGGCTATAAGATTCAAAAGCAGTTTCAAGACTCTGACCGCCACAATTGCTGTTGTATATCAGGCGTGACACCTAAGCAGAAACACAGTAGGCTTGAATAATAACAATTACCTGTATTAGTACATTATTTAATTGTACCATCTCTTATATTTAGTTAGTTCAGATATTTTGGGGGCTTTCCAGGTAGCTCAGTTGTAAAGAATCCTCCTGCCAATGCAAGAGTCTCAGGAGACGCAGGTTCGATCCCTGGGTCAGGAAGATCCCTTGGAGAAGGAAATGACAACTTGCTCCATGATTCTTGCCTGGAAAATTGCGTGCACAGAGGAGCCTGGTGTGCTTCAGTCCATGGGGTCACAAAGAATCAGATGCGACTGAGCATGTGCACACACAGATATTTTTATTCCCATTTTAGGGACATTGAGAACAGAGAGGGGAAGAAATTCCTGAGGTGCAAGCTGACAGTTACAGAAAGCCAGCGAAGACTTGGCCCCATTCAGCAGCACTAATCATGAGCCTCACATGGTTGATTGAGCTAGTGAGGCTGAAACGATCAAGACTTACTTGAGCTCAAACACAATATTTTTCTTAGATTCATAATAGAAATAAGCAAGACACTGAGAGTGTGAGTTTAATAAAGGATCACTCTTCCCACAGCTATTGATCCTGGCTATAAGATTCAAAAGCAGTTTCAAGACTCTGACCGCCACCGTCCCACAAGATTGAACTTGTTTGCTTTGGTTCTTTTTGCACAAGCACCCTAGTGTGTGGCCCCCAGCAGACCAGCCGCAGCGTTTTTGCCCACTCCCTGTTTGTGGCCTGGTGCAGGCTCCTCTCAGCTACAGCAGCCTATATGGTAAATCTGTCCGTGAGAGTACGGTGATGAAAACTTCCCATCCTTGGTGAAAATGATGGTTTGTTGTTGGGTTAGGTTGCTGACTGTTCTAGGAATATTTGTTGCTAATTCAAACACAGGTACCTTTCTTTTGAAAAATCAGAACAATTTGCAAAACCAGACTACTGATTCTGTTCCCAAATGCAATACACAGTTTGGTGTGTTCCCTCTTCTTTATTGTGTGAGAGTCTTCAACCTGGCAATTCTTTTGATTGTTAGTAGCAAGTCCTCCTCCAAATCTTCAAAACCATTTTCTCTCCTGGAGGTGTGAATCTGTCTTTGTCTAGGAAGCAGCACACTCAGGAGCTGAGGCCAGTAAGAAGAGAGAGGGGGGAGCTGAGCTGGTGGAAGGCAGTGGGGAAGGGGGCCAGGAGAGGACAGAATCACATTTGGCCATGGGAGATGATTTTCCATCCCCATAGATAGACTTTTCAAACTCTAAGACATGGCATATGTCAGTCAAAAGCCAAACTAGCATCCTAATCTATTACAAGTTGGAAATGAACTCTTAAAAATATATGTGTGTATGTATTACAGAGGTGTCATGTTGGAGGGAGCATAGTGTTCAGGCAGGAGAAAAGTATAGTAGTTGATCAAATGTCTATGTTGGGTCAGAGGAAGAATGAGGACTCCTAGACAAGGCTATGGCTGGACAGAGGGTTCTTAGGGATTTTTCTTTGCTAAAATCCTCTGTAATAGTTCTGTATATTGCTGAGCCAGACATTGCTAGTTATCTAAGTCCCCATTTTCCTTATAAAAAATACCATGGCATTTTTGCAGGTCCCAAGCTTACTTTACAAGACCCCTGGCCACTTGAGGCGGGCACATGACATAGTCATGGCCGATGAAATGTTTAGGGAGAGCTTTTTCAGGATCCTGATATCCATACCATCATTCTAGTTTCTCCTTTCTTCTTCTTTCTCTCCCTAGAATAGTGTGGTAGAGGGGTGGAGATGCTGCAGCCGTCTTGTGACCATGAGGTGATGGACTTACAGACAAATGCCTACTAAGAGGGAGTGGAGTATCTGAAAGAAACTCCTGGGCCACATCAGAAGCCACACCCCAGCCCTAGATGCTGCCCACATATTCCTAGCTATGAAGAGTCATGTGTGATTGTTTGAACTAAACATATTCCTAAATTTATTTCTTACTCACCATACAAAACTGGTATTCTCAGTCAGCTGAGAACTCTTATTTATAAACAGTGGTTCAGGGGTCCCTCTATCTGGTGTCCGTGACATCTTCAACACAGGATTTTTCAGAATCACCCTGTGTGTGGACTTCCAGCTGGCCGAGTGGAAAGAGAGAGAATTGTGTGGGGTGAAGTGGGGACACTGGGAGGGTGCATATAAGATCTGGAAATGGCACATGTCACTTCTCCCCTCTTTGCCTTGATCAGAACCCACCTTCAGTCAGAACTGTGTGTGAGGCTGATACTGAGTCAAGCTGTGTGCTGAGGAGGAAGGGACGATGAAATCAGTGAAAAGTTAGCTGGTGTCTGTGGCAACCACCAAACCATCCAGAGTGTGTAATTGCGTCATCCTTGGCCTGTGGCCTTAGAGCCCTGGGGAATGAGCTGGCACTTCATTTTACAGTCATGTCAGTCTCTTTTCTTGGTATTTGGATGATGGGAAGTGAGTAGAGATAAGCAACCAGTCTGGCCACTTCCTCATGAGGAAGATGAAAAGATGGGGAGAGTGGAAGGGTCTGGATGTAGATATAAATTTCCCTCTTTGACTTGAGGTGAGGAATAAAAATTAAATTTCTGAATGTTCAAAACCACAAACTGTCTCTCTTAAGACTGTAAATAGAATACAGACAGCAAGTATTTGTTTGGCCAACGTTCTTTACTTACCTTGTTGCCGGAAAGGGATAGGTGTAGTGGTTAGGAACTCACATTTGGCCTTTGAACCCTGGCTCCACCACCTAGTGGTCCTGCGATTTGGGGCAAATTAGTGGACTCTGAGTCTTGATTTCTTATCTGTAAAAAGGAGGTAATAAAAAGAATCGCCTCTTAGGAGTGTTGAGAACGCTGTTGATGACTTCTATCCTGTGTTCAGTCCTGCCCAACTCTGCGGCCCCCTGGACTGAGGCCCCTGGGCTCCTCTGTCCAAGGGATTTTCTGTGCAAGAATACAGAAGTGAGGAGTGATTTCCTTCTCCAGGAGATCTTCCTGACCCAGGGATTGATCCCACATCCTCATGTCTCCTGTATTGCAGGCAAATTCTTTACTGCTGAGCCATTGGGAAAGCTTCTGACCAGTAGTGGATAGTCAGTAAATGTCAGATGATTACGATGACTTTGAGTAAGATTATTTGTTTACTAATAGTTCAAGAAGCACATATGTGCCAACGTAGCACTTTTTCTTTAAAATTTTTTTTATCATATTGTGGTAAGAACGCTTACCATATGATCCACCCTCTTAACTAATTTTATGTGTGTACTATAGGTACAATGTGTGCAACAAATCTCTATATCTTATTCATATTACTTGACTGAGATTTATGCCCATCTATTAATACCTCCTTGTTCATTCCTCCTCAAAGTCATTAGCAACTATCATCTCACTTTTTGATTCTATGAACTTGTCTATGTTAGATACCTCATGTAAGAAGAATCATGCAGTATTTGTCTTTCTGTGATTGCTTATTTCATTAGCGTAATATGATCAAGGTTCATTCATGTTGTTACATATTGCAGAATTCCCACCCTTTTTAAGGCTGCATAGTATTCCACTATATGGTTATACTGTATTTCCTTTATTCATTCAGCTGTTGATGAACATTTAGACTGTGTCCTCACAATGACTAGTGAATAGTGCTGCAATGAAGATAAGGGTGCTAATATCTCTTTGAGATCTTGATTTCAACTCTTTTGAATAAATATCCAACACTGAGGTTGCAATTAAAAAGCTTTATACAAAGCAAAGGAAACCACCAACAAGGTGAAAAAACAACCTACAGAATGGGAGAAAATATTTCCAAACCTTATGTCTGATAAGGGGTTAATCTCCAAAAAATATAAGGAGCTCCGCAACTCAAAATCAAAAAACTAAGACCTAGTTTAAAAAATGAACTAAGGACTGGAGGGGACATTTCTCTGAAGAAAATATACAAAGGCTGGCAAATATATGAAAAAATCCTCAGCATCACTAATCATCAGGGGAAGGCAAATTAAAACCATAGGGAAGAACATTGCCTCATACTTGTCAGGATGGCTGTTATTGAAACAAGCAAATCCAAACAAAACATAACACAATAAGTGTTGGCGAATGTGGAGAAACTGGCACCCTGGCATACGGTTGGTGGGAGTTCAAAGTGGTGCAGTCATCATGGGAAACAATATGGAGGCTCCTCAAAAAAATAAAAATAGAACTACCATTTGATATAGCAACTCATTCTGGGTATTTATCCCAAAGAATGATTATTATTAAAGAATTATGATTCATTAGCTTGGAATGTCCGAAGAAAGCCTCTAGATGGTGCTGAAGCAGAGAATCAAGTTGGTATCCAGTCTGAGAACTTCATACATATTTACTTATCATTTATCCCAATCCAGGAACATCAAAAGTCACAACGGTAGCTGTGTTGGATGAAGTTATCTGGAAAACTTCTCCCCTCTCCTCTATGAGTCTGGGTGCCTTTAGACAAGAAATTGTTCATTCTTTGGTTGCTCCCTAACACAGTATCAACCTTCAGTCTAATTTACATCTAATAAGGTGTCATATGTTAAGTACATACCTTTTTGCTTAATGCACATCAAATGCTCAATAAGTGCAATTTCCTTTTTTTATCTATCAGGCAAGGAGTATGTCCCTCTATTTCTTTCCTCATCAGTGTGATCAGTGGGGAGCAATCTTTGCCTGTTCTATTCTATTGTATAAAAGGCTCTCAGATGTAGAGATTTCCAATCCATCTTGAGATAGGCTCAGACAGGCTTGAACCTAAAACCTAGTCCAGCCAAGAGCTGTGTGATAGAGAACATGTTATTTACTACCACTTGTAAAAGACAGATGATGGTACATCGCTTATTTGAGGGAATGAATGCCAAGCATGAGTAGGCATCCAATCCATGCTGTTTCCTTTCCTCTTATTCAAAAAGTACCCACTGAACCCCTAGTTCACCCCTTCATTGCACTTTGACCATGGCTCTCCCCTAATGCCCTAATCGTGGGTGGGTAGCAGAATCCACAGGATACTCGCCTTCCATCAAAATCAACCTTCCCTGCTCCCTTTTTCTCAAGACCCTGTTTTACCTTCTACTTGTGATGAGTTAATTGGATGAAATAAACACAGTCAGGGGGAGAGAACCAACTAAATTCCCTAAGGCACTGGTAGAAGGGTTATCTGAATGTAAGTCTTCTCTGACAGCTGAGTTTTGTGGACAAGCCCTTGGCACCAGCTCCTCATCTACTCCACAAAGAAGTAGAGCCACTGGCCCCTCCTGCCCTTTGTCTATGCTCTTCATGAATCAAAGGTAGCTGCTGTGGGCAACTGAGAGCCCAGGAGACCACACATCTCTCCTAGAGGTGGCAGTGGGTCTTGGCTATCCACCTACTTAGGCATATGACTATTTTCTCCAGCATCACTGGAACCTGGCTTGGTCAACTGGATGAAAACAGAAATCCTCTGAATCACAAAGTCAGTCCTGAAAGGCAGCATAAGATTAAGAAACATGGATGCCTTGGGCAAGCTGCTAACTTGATACCTCTGTACACATGTTCCTCATAGGCATATATGAGGGGCATGTTGGAGAACCTGATACATATAAGAATGAAAATTAATTACAAGTACAAAATCCATATACTTTGCCTTTATGTTCAAATGAGAGGCTTATTAAGGCCCTGAAAAAAGATGTTTCTTTAAAGTATATGTTTGTTAAAAATACAGATACAGAAAAACGTGAAAAGAATTCAAAATTTCACCACCCACATAAACTCTGATGATCCCCCAAAGTAAAAATATATCCCCACAATTAGAATATGTAAACAGGTCAGAAAGGAGGATGATGCAGAGAAATCTTATGTCCGGTCCCTTTTCACAACTATGTTTTCAGTGATTCTTCCAGAAACATGTTATGTATTTGCCAGTACATATATGCCTGAGTAAACATCTACATGTGTGCATGTATACACATATTAACTGCAGAAAGAGAATTTAACAATGCATTACTTCCATTGATTATAATCTTCTATTTCAACTTTTCATCTCATGGTTTTTCTATTACTTGATACAGTATAATGTGGATCCCTTACCATCGCCAACGTAAAGGGAATTTAGGCTTTCTAGGTTTTGTTCAAGCGATCTCTAAAGTCTCTTTATCTGGCCTTACAGTGCTGAATTTTTTAGTAACCCTTGTCCTCTCCTGAGTTCTCTTTTGCAATTTTCCAAATCAGACATCTTCTTGGGAGGCATATTAAAAGGGTTTAAAATTTGGATAATAAAATAAATTGCTCATTTCCTGTAAACAGCATTCCAGCATGCATCATTCAGTTTCAGAATTATCCTGATTACAACTAGTGACTTCAGGCAGCTATGGTCTCTCAGTTCTGGGGGTGGGTGACAGAGCAGTTGTATTTTGCAAAGAAAATCAGGGAAATTTTCAGACAGAGGATTTTTGTTTGGTTTGTTTTATTTTAAGTTCCAATTATGGGGACTATCTCTCTTCGTGGGACCAATTTATGCTTTGCCAACGCTGTAAGGAGTTGCCCGTGGAATCCTGACTTAACTGGAAACACGCTGGCAGTCAGTATAGATTGTGTTCTCTTGCCCTTCGCAGAAAGCTAGGAGGCAGCTGCATTGCTGACCTGACCTTCCTCAGGGTCTCCTTAAGAGTAGGGGCAACTGAAGCGGTTTCCCTCAATTCTCTAAGGACGGGGTGAGTAGGACTGATCTCTTGGAAGCCTCCAGATTTCTCTGGGGAGTGAGTGTAGAACAGAACAACAGAGGAAGCTACACAGGTTCTCCACTTGGGAAACATTAGCACGGCCTGCACACAAATCATCTCATAACAAGGCCATGGATGCTGAATTCACTCTCAGTGCAAGGGTGACGGTTCTCACAGATGTCACCTTCGGGCCATCTCTGTGATAACCCAGAGAGGTGTCCTCTTAAGAGTGGAAAAAGGAGAGAAAGGAGTTATTTTAACTGTGAGGAACGCTAAAAACACAAACAGCCTCATGTAAATTCCAAAATCAGTTCATAAAACCGTCCTAACTGACCTGCACAATGTGAATTTCCTGAAATGGGCGCTCAGATTGGGCGCAAGTAACAGGTAATGAAGGGACTTTACAGAGATGATTAACAAGGGCCTCCACTTTTTATTAGACTCATTTTGCTAATCCCTAAAATTAAGGAATTCCAGGTGTATGGACCAAGTATGCAAATGATTTCCTTCCGCCTAGCTGCTGATTTCATAAAAGGTCCTCAAACCGAGAAATAAAACACACAGAATGGGAAAGCTTTATGGCACAGTCGAGAATATTGCGCCTTTAAATAGTTCAGACAGGCAGTGCGTGCTGTAAATTTGCCACAGAGACAAATTTGTGAAAAGCTATAAAAAGAGCAAAAAGTGAAGCTGAAAGAAGGCTGGGGTGCAGGGGGGCGGGGAGAAGTCTCAAGACCTTAGCGACCAAGGCGGTGTTGATTCAGCTGAGTCTGCCCCACGAGCGCTGGTGCGGACGGAGCCCGAGGTCCAGCGCAGCGGCTCACTGGACTCAGAAACAGATGGAGAAAGAAAACTGGAGACTTTTTTTATCCAACAGGGGCTGGACACACTGCCTTTCCCTGGTGCACTAGTTGTAGGGGTTGGCAGACTACAGTCCAAGTGCCAAAATCCAACCCGCCACCTGATTTCCCGTGGCCTGAGATCTAAGAACAGCATTTGCATTTTCAAGCAGTTGAAATCAACAAGCAAAAAAGCATACTGTTTTGTGACATGTAAAGATGATAGGAAATTCAAACTTCAGGGTCTGTCGATAAAGTTTCATTGGAATACAAAAGGTATTATTTATGGTTTATCTATGTGACAGTAATAAAGTTGAGTAGTTGCAACACAAATGGTATGACCTGCCAAGCCTAGCAAATTTCAGAAAAACGTTTGGACACCCCTGTTCTAGAACAGTGATTCTCAAAGTGGGTTCTCCAGAGGAGCAGCCTAAGTATCACCTGGGAACTTGCTAGAAATGCATGCTCAGTCTTACAGTCATGCCTGACTCTTTGTGACCCCATGAACTGAAACCGGCTAGGTTTCTCTGGCCATGGGATTTTCCAGGCAAGAGTACTAGAGTGGGTTGTCATGCCCTTCTCTGAGGGATCTTCCCAGCCCAGGGCTCGAATCTGCATCTCCTGCATTGGCAGGAGGATTCTTTACCACTGAGCCACTTGGAAAGCAGAGTATCAGGTAATATCCATATCTGTCCAGTCAGAAGCTCTAGGGGTGAGGCCCAGAAATCTATGGTCTAAAGGCTCCCTACTTCCTGAAGATAATCCTGATGCACACTCAAGTTTGAGAACCACTTTTGCAAAGGGACTCTGCAGCTTGAGCTTTAGGGGACACTGGTTATTCAGTCTTCTCAGGAGTGGACATAGATCTTTATGAATGTGGGGACTCCACTGCAGGGACTGTTAGAGCCTTGGCGGGCACCCCGGGCTGCCACCTGGCTGGCCTGCCCTCAAGGACGCTGCTTAAATAAAGCAAGAGGACCAAATACTGTTGGGAAGCTGCTCACTCCACACAGAAGCAGCAGGTGCTATTATTGTTTCCCTTCGTACAGATGCAGCAGTAAATAACATGCCCAATGCCACACAAGTGGAAGAAAGAGCCTTTAAATGTGAGTCTGTGTGACCTCAACCCTGGAGCTCCTTCTGATACCCCATGGCACCCTAAAATGAAATAGCCTGACATATTCTATAAGGATTCATTTCATTTCAGGCTCCAAGAAATTACTGGGAGCTTTTGACCTGGATTTTGAGGCCCCCACCCTGCCCAGTATGGCATCCACTCTCGGAGCTAGCATCATGGAGAGAATCATTTCACAAAATGAAGGGAAATCAAAGGTCTCTTTGGGAAAATGTCTGGCTATTCACAGTATTTATATGTGTAGAGCATAGAATATTCTATTGTGAAAATATCGAGATAACAACTGCTTGGGGAGCATTTTTGGTGAAATATTTACTTGGGAGAACGGGAAACATGTCTAACGATAAAAAAAATGTAGGCGCATCTGGGTGAACATTATTTAGCGGCGAGTGTTTGCTTAGATATTTTTAATATACATTTATGCACTTTAAATTTATTTTATGGGTGAAATAAGGACTTTGGGGAGAAGGGCTAGGACATAGATTTTTAAATGTTCTGGGCAAATGAGTACAGCCTCTGGTACAAGACAGTGCTCCCAGCTGCTTTGGTTTGACGGATGATCCTGACGTCCTTCTTTTTATTGTAGTGTAAAGTAATGGGTCTGCCTGGAACAGTTTGCTGACAGATGAGAGCCTTGGTCTGTCACTGAAATCCCAAGAATTTATAGGGAAATACATAGCAATTCACCTGGGCTCCCACTTATTACCTGCAGTAAAGCAGGAGTGGAGAGTGGTGGCAGAAGTGTGCATGTGAGGACTGACTGGTTTTTATTTTAACTTTCAAAGGAGAGATTTCATCTCTATTTCTGCAGAGACAGAAGGTGAAGACAGGCAGGTGAATGTCTGCAGTCATCTCACTGACACATTAATCAGCTTTCCTGCTAACCCAGCGGAAGATCGCTTTACTCAGACGACTTTTCTTGCAGCTCCTGTGTGGGACATTTGTAGAGAAGAGGTGAGGCTCAGGACCAGGGTGGAA
Source organism: Madoqua kirkii (assembly GCA_006408675.1). Lineage (NCBI taxonomy): Eukaryota > Metazoa > Chordata > Mammalia > Artiodactyla > Bovidae > Madoqua > Madoqua kirkii. The sequence continues at coordinate 83,280 of SJYC01009500.1, forward strand.
AATCTTCTGTTATTTTTTTAAACCTTTTTTTTTTTTTGAAATGATGATCAACCTACTAGAAGTTGCAAAAATAATGCAGCAAATCCCCATGTACTATTCATCCAGCTCCCTCCAACGTTAACATCTTAAATAACTATAATACCTTGTTAAAACCTGGACATTAATATTGGCACAATAACCAGAATACTGGCTTTATTGGATATCACCAGCTTTTACATACACTCATTCTGTGGTGTGTGTGGTTCTGTAAAATGTTATCACATAAACCAATTACCTGCTGTGTTTTCAATCATTCCAAAATAGCAACTATCACAGTATTGTTTCTAGCTTTTGAATGATTGAAATAATAAAACACAAAATATTTTGCCTCTGTTATGCCTTCTTTTCAACCCCTCTGTCATCAGAATGTGCCTGTACTCTAATGTCACGACTGCTTGAGGCTTCTGTCCCTCTCTTTAGTCCCCAGGAGGCGAGGAAATGTGATCAAGAAGAAATACACAGTTGAGCCACGGTGGTAGACACCGTCAGTGGTCACTAGTGAATCTTGTTCTCCTCCACGTTTGGGCACATGGAAGGTTACACCTCCTCTCCTTCTTGAAGCGAGGTGAGAGTGGAAGCCTTCTGCAGGTTCCTTCTCCCCTGCCACAGAGATCATGGAGGAAAAGGTCTACGTGGAGGTGCCGCAAGAGCAAAGCCACGCAGAATGCTGAAAATTGGGTGGAAGATAACCCAGTCCAGGAGCATAACTCAACCAGCGGCAGACTTGCCTCAGGTGAGAAGTAAACTCTGCTGGGTTGAGCCAGTGGTGCTGTGGTATCATGGTCACCTAGCCCAGTACTGCAGTACTACAGCACAGTACCATCTTGGGGAAAGAAGAAAACTTGCTGGCTACTCTCCCTCATGGCATGGCCTTGCTAGGATTACTTCTGCTGCTCATGGAGCCACTGCTCTTCCATGGCTGATGGGGAGAAATGGGCCTGGTGTTCTTTTCTGCTTAGGAGGTGTCTTCCTTCATCTCCCTTTGCCCTTTCCCTTAGAAGGCCAAGCTCCTCCCCTTGAATCAGAAACTCTGGGAATCGGATCCAGGAATCTGTTAAAAAGCCTCCAGGAGATCCTATTGCACATTCAGGTTTCAGCTGCACTGGCCTAGATGCCCCTTCAGTTTCCTTTCTGTGGTTTATTTGCTGTTTTGTGAACTCTTGAAAGCCTGGTGGTACTGGCGCTCCATCAATCTGCATGGAATCCTAGTTTCAAGAGAAAGCATGCTCTGCTCTGCACTGGTGTAGGGGTGGGGTTTGATAACCCTCACTGAGTGTAAGTGAAGAAAAAGATCTCTTCGAGTTGAATGGGGCCTGAAGGCTTCTCTCACATTACTCAGAACTTCGTCTCTGATTGCTCCTCTTTTCCGCCATCGCACATTTCAGCTTGGATGTGATAGTTGCGGTCATGGATGACTACCTTGCTGAGATTTTCCAGCTTAATCTTTCCACACTCACTGACATGTAACTAGAGTCAATAGTTATACTTTAAAAGGGGAAACTGAGGCTTATCTCAATGGGAAGAAGTTCCGATGATCACACACATCAGGGAGAGATTATTATTTTAATAATAATGTTTTATTATTAAATATTAAGATCCAAATTATTATTATATTTACATTATTATTTTAATAATATGTATTATTAAATATTAAGATTGAAATTATTATTATATTATTAAATACTAAGATTAAAATACAAGATTATTTTATATCTTGTCTCCTGGGAGAAGACCCTTTTGTGTGTGCCCGGCCAACATTGCCTGTGGTGTTACACTTCATTTGTGACACTGCGTTCCTGTGCGTGGGTCCCCACACTTGGATACCTGACTGCACATGAAGCCTACCTTACATGCAGAAGCAGGGTACTCTGTGGTGCTGCCATAGACTTATCCACAGATGGCAAAGAAAATGTCTTGGAGGTGAACTGGCCTCACCAAGCATCACCCTAAGCCAAAGCAAAAGAATCAATAATTGTAGCTCAGAATCTTATTATCTGGCTCAAGGTGTAGACCAAAGCTCCTTCAGGGGAAGATTTAGGTGAGAAACTAACTTCTGGGCTCCACATGGGGGTGCTGGCAGGGATCCCTGTGCAAACATAGAGAAGGTTTTATGAAATGGAGCAACATGGCTCCTAGAGTGACTGAGACTTTATTGTAGGAAGTGGAAGGTAAAATGCCATGAACTAAACTTTAGGCCTGGTAGTGTCAGGTAAATAATACATAAAAAGCAACTAAAAATTGCCCATAATGGCAAAATAAATGATGACCATTATTAGCCCTGTTAGCGTATGTACTTGGTGGGCATCCGTGGTAGATCAGGTGGAAAAGAATCTGCCTACAATACAGGAGACCTGAGTTCGATCCCTGGTTCAGGAAGATCCCCTGGAGAAGGGAATGGCAACCCATTCCAGTATTCTTGCCTGGAGAATCCCATAAACAGAGCAGCCTGGCGGGCTGTAGTCATTGGAGTCACAAAGAGTCGGACGTGACTCAGCAACTAGCATGCATGTATACTTAATGGCTCAGGAGGTGAAAAATCTACCCGCAGTGCAGGAGACGATGGAGAAACGTGTTCAGCCCCTAGGTGGGGAAGATCCCCTGGAGGACGAAATGGCAACCCACTGCAGTATTTTTGCCTGAAAAAGCCTATGGACAGAGTAGCCGGGGCAGAGGTGGGTAGGGGATGAAGGGCTACAATCCAAAGAGTCATAAGGAGTGGGACACAACTGAGCAACTACGCACGCACAGCACACAGTACGTACCATCAAAGTTATAAATAAGATATAATAAAACTGTGCTCATACTGAATATACATATGGTATTATATTTTTTTCTAAACAGTACGGAGTAAGCTATTTATGCTTATCTTTACATGGTCTCTAAAATTATTTAAATGCCTATACAATATTTCATTTGTTTGCTTTCTTTTAAACCTTTGTACCATTTGGTGGACAAACACTTGCAGGGGCCTGGCTGGGCCTAGAGAGTGCCGTGGTAAGGACTGCTGTCCCTCAGGGTCCCCATGCCTCTCTTGTCCTGACTTCCACCCCAGGTGCTGTGGGCAAGTGTGGCTCATGACCCCTGTACATTGTGAGTGCTTGTACTTTGGAATTTCCAGGACTCAAGTGGCTGCAGATAAATTGGAAACTGCTGCTTCGGCTGCCTGCGGGGCGAGGCCTGATGTCTGTGTGGTTCCGATCGATGACAAGGTGAGTGTAATAAGCAGACCGCCTCTCTTCCTAAGGGAACACGCTGATTCATGGCGCTGCAGCCCGGGTTTCCTTCAGCTCAGTGCTGCTCGCTGCGCCTGGCCATTTATCTTTGACAGAATCCCCACCTGAAGCTTTCCCTGAACTCCAGAGCATTCAATGAGTCACAAGCCTAGGCTCACAGGAGCAAGCAAAAGGGTCCATGCTTAGAAAATGCCAGCCTCCGCAGCGTGAACACAGGATGTACCTTGGGGTGTGTTCAGTGCCACAACAAAGGATTTGTTGAAATCTCCATCCATGAATTTTTTTTTTTCCCAGTGAACTTCATTATCGGTGCTCTATATCCTCTTCGAGCTCGGGCTCAATCTCTGCCATTTGGTTGGCACAGTTGCTCAGTACCCTGTATTTGAAGCAAATTATTCCAAAATCTAATACCTGATCTGATTCTTGGGAATTCAACATGTGTTTTTTGCAGGCTTCATAAGAATATGTGAAAAATAGAGCATAGGTTTTCATGGAGGCTCCTCAAAACCAGTCTAATGTGTGATGTAACTGAAAGTAGCATCAGTGTACAATTATGACATTTCCATTCTGAGAGTGAGACACTCCATCCAAGCACAGGTTCCCTAATGGAACTTTTAAATACATTAAGTTTGCTGCTTAAATAAATTTAAGTTTTCTGCCTTTCTTATTGAGCTCTTCTTGCACTCCTGAGGATCTGCTCACTGTCAGGAACTCATTAGAGGACCTCAACCTCACTTGCCCCCTCACCTCACTGCAATGAAGCCCCCTTTTCCTTAGGCATCTCCCCAATTCAGGACTTAGAAGCACTAAAGCATAAGTGGCTGATGTCTCTTGGTCCCACCACAGATATCTACAGGATCTTTCTTGAGTCTGCTGTTTGGTGGATTTTCACATGGGCCACCATAGCAATGTAGAATGACTCAGGTGGAAACTGATAAGAGGCGAGCTTTGGTTGGTGAGGCCTTTGTGCAGACTCCTATGCAGAGAAGTCTCCCCTTACCACTCCCCTCTGTGTCTTCTTCTCTTTCCACACTTCTCAACCCACTGCCTCCCTGAACTTGAGTTAGTTTTGGGCTGTAAAGGGTGTGATAGTTCGGGTGGAGGAAAGGTCACATGGCCCTTCTGCTTGTAGCTCATTAGCTGTGTGGCCACGTTTATCTGCAGGAGAAGCTGGGAAATGCAGTCCCCAGGTGGCCAGGCACTCAGCCACTTACCTACATATGTGCATGCTAAGTCGCTTCAGTCGTGTCTGACTCTTTGTGGCCCATGGACTGTAGCCTAGCAGGTTCTTCTCTCCATCGGATTCTCCAGGCAGGAATACTGGAGTCAGTTGCCAGGCCCTCCTCCAAGGGATCTTCCCAACCCAGGGACTGAAACTGTGTCTCTCACCTCTCCTGGACTGGCAGGTGAGTTCTTCACCACTAGTGCCATGTAGACTACATAAGGAAAGGAAAATGAATATTGGAGAGTGTGTCAGTTTTTTCAGGCCTCCCTAGTAAAGAACCAAAGACTAGATGACAAACAACAAACATTCATTTTCTCACAGTTCTAGAGGCTACAAATCCAAGATCAAGGTGTTAGCAAAGCTGATTTCTCCTGAGATCTCTGTCCTTGGCTTATAGATGTCCAAGAGCATCTCAGTGCCCTTGTTCTCCATGTCCTTCACATGGTCTTTCCCCAGGGTCCTGCTGCTGCTGCTGCTGCTGCTGTCACTTCAGTCGTGCCTGACTCTGTGCAACCCCATAGACGGCAGCCCACCAGGCTCCCCCATCCTTGGGACTCTCTAGGCAAGAACACTAGAGTGCATTGCTATTTCCTTCTCCAGTACATGAAAGTGAAAAAAGTGAAGTTGCTCAGTCGTGTCTGACTCTGAGTGAAAGTGAAGTTGCTCAGTCGTGTCTGACTCCGAGTGACCCCATGGACACCTCTTATCCTGAAGATGCCGGTCATGTTGGATTAGGCCCCACCCATATGACCTAATTTAACCATCATGGTCCCTTTAAAGATCTCCACCTCTAAATTCACATTCTGAGATACTAGGGATTAGCGCTCCAATATATGAATCTGGGGGACACAATTCAGCCCACAGCTGAGAGGAACCAAGAGCAGTTGTAAGCTGCTGCGTCTCTGCCCACATAAGTCAAGTCTGCTTATTTTGCTTTCCAGTTAGACTGAATACTCCCTGACAGCAGAGGTGGTAACTTTTGATCCTCATTTTCTCCCACAGTATTTGGTGCATTGCTCCACACCTCTGTGGATGTTCAATAAATGCTGTTGACTGACCACCAGTGGTAATGATAATAGCAAACATCATGATACAAAATAGAGCAGTTGTAGATAAGTGTAATTGCATATATTGGATAAAGCAAAAGTAGATTGAAAAATATGGAAATAAAGGAGCAGAAAAGGATATTTGTTCTTTCAGTTATGTACTTGGTCAAACAACTGTCCATTGGGTACCTGTCATGGACCATCTTTGTCACCGTGGTAAAAAAGTCTTTGTTCTCATAGAACCTTACATTCTGGACAAAGAGTGGCAACTGAATTAACTAACAAGATAAAACTAGGTGGTAATGATGGATATTCAAGATACAAGCAAAACAACATGATTGCTTGAGAATGGCACCTAGAACATGTTCAGTGTGGAGACAACACTAGAGGTGAGACCTACAGTTGAGAAGGAACCAGCCCTGGGAAGGGCCGAGGGAAGAGCTGCAGACAGACAGAATAGCAAGGGCCAGGGAAGCCCTTGCTTCCTGAGCTGGGAAGCCTGACATGTGTTTGAGGAGCTGAAAGGAGGCCAGGGGGCTGTAGCAGGGTGAAAGCAAGAGGGGCAGATCACAGAGAGAAAGCTGGAAGTTATCAAGGTGTGTAGAGGTCAGAGAAAAGGTGGGGTTTTACACTAAAAAAAATGGAAGGAAAGAAGTGATGTCATCTGATTAAAATCATGGATTTGCTACTGGTAACAGCTTAACTTTGTATGTTGCAGCACACAGAATGCTTCCAAAAATATCATTATCTTCAGTGATCTTGGTGGATTGAATACTTTGATTCCTTGTCTTGTGGAAAGGGCATAATGGGTTACAAACTCCAAGAAACTTTCAAATGTAGTCAAATGCTTGCAGTGCTAAAACTAGGCTGAGTACAGTTAACATCTGTTGTTTGCAAAGGCCCGTTGAGAGCTGCCTGGGTTTGGATCATTACAGATCCAAACTCTTGTCCAGTTAGAGACTGAGTCAGATGTGCAGAGGTCTTGAGACAGACCTTAAAAACCACTTTCAGAAAATATATACACTTTTATAATTGTAAAAACATTTGTTATTTTATATATTCATATATATTTATAAAAATAACTTTAAAATTATTTCCTGACGTGACTTTCTTACTTTGGTCAGTTAAGTCCTTTCTTGTAAAAGTGCTGAAAAGAGTTCTTGTAAACTGAGCTCTCTAAGTGTTTGGATGCTGGTGACTGAGAATCCACTGGGTTGTAATTAGAGAATTGGCCACCTTGATTGGCTGCAGAGAATTATAGGAACACCGAGTAACACTGCAACAATTATGCCCCAGCAATTAGCAACCAATAAAGTAGCAGACCTCATTGATACAGCTGTCCTACTTAGTAAAAATATTGGAAAACAAATACCCTGCAAAACAAATAACGTGTAACTAGCTCTGGCAGAAGAGCAAAAGTGAACTTGGCTACAGCTGGAAATCTACCAACAGTCAGGCCTGGGCTGAGAGAGGGCAGTTTCCTGAGCAGAGAATGGCATCCTGCAATGATAACAGCCCTTTCTCTTGTTTAGTAGGTGGGAAGTCCCATTCTGGCTTTCCTGGTAGCTCAGCGGTAAAGAATCCTTCAGCAATGCAGGAGATGGAGACGTGGGTTCAGTCCCTGGGTTGGGAAGACCCGCTGGAGGAGGAAATGGCAGCCCCCTCCAGAATTCTTGCTGGGAGAATCCCATGGACAGAGAAGCCCCATGGGCTACAGTCCATGGGGCCACAAAGAGTCAGACACAACCTAGCAACTGAGAACACATGCACCAAATTCCACGTTAAGTGTTTAACAAGCCCAGTAGTATTTCATTCTTACAGCAGCCCCCCAAGAGAGCTACACTACTGGCTCCCAAGTCCCTGGTGGCTCAGACGGTAAAGAATCCACCTGCCAATGCAGGAGACCTGGGTTCCATCCCTGGGTTGGGAGAATCTCCTGGAGAAGGGAATGGTAACCCACTCCAGTATTCTCACCTGGAGAATTCCATGGACAGAGGAGCCTGGTGGGTTAGAGTCTATGGGGTCCCAAAGAGTTGGACATGACCAAGCGACTAGCATTTTCAGTTTCACAGATGAGGAAGCCGAGCCCCAAGGAGGTTACACTCTCATAGATGGTGGAGCCTTGAGTTAAAGCAAATTCAAGTTAAACTTACGAGTTTGCACTCTGACACCTAGTGCATCCAGCTTGCCTGAGCTGGAGGCTCAGTGATGCTTTCTAAAGACATCCCCCCAACTCTGCTGCCTCCCCAACTTGATTGCTGTTCAGGTTCTGGAAAGCCTATTATAATGTCTTCTTCTGAACAGCCATAAACCACTTAAAGCTTGTTTGAAGGTTTTTGCTCACTACTTGTATTTTGCTACTTAGTTTTTAGCGAACTATGGTAGGTGATATAATCTCAAGGTGCAAAACCAGGATCCCTGGACTTGACTAGAATTTCTATGGATTGGAAATATTTTGTCACCCTGGACTCTTTAAAAAAAAAAAAAACAAACAAAACTGGTATGCAGTTGCTTTACAATGTTGTATTAGTTCCTGCAGCACAGTGAAGTGAACCAGATATACGTATACATAGATCCCTCCCTCTTAGATCTCCCTCCTACCCGCCACTCCCCATCTCACCCATCTAGGTCATCACAGAGCACTGAGCTGAGCTCCTTGTGTTTTACAACGACTTCCCACTAGCTGTCTATTTTACACGTCATCGTCTATTTTACACGTCATCGTCTGTTTATGTCAAATCTAATCTCTCAATTTGTCTTATCCTTCCTTTCCCCTCAGTGTTCACATGCCCATTCCCTATGTCTTTGTCTCTATTCCTGCCCCACAAATAAATTCATCAGAGCCATTTTTCTAGATTCCACATACATGTGTTAATATAAGATGTTTTTCTCTTTCTCACTTATGTCTCTCTGTATGAAAGAATCTAGATCTACCCACATCTCTACAAATGACTTGATTTCATTCCTCTTTATGGTTGAGTATATATGTATCATATCTTTATTTTTTTATGAAAGAAAATTTGCTCTCATGAGATTTTTATTTTTATTTTTTTCTTTTAAAATTTTATTTTTACTTTATTTTACTTTACAGTACTGTATTGGTTTTGCCGTATATTGACATGAATCAGCCACAGGTGTACACAATCTCCCAATCCTGAACCCCCCTCCCACCTCCCACCCCAAATCATCACCCTGGATCATCCTCGTGCACCAGCCCCAAGCATCCTGTATCCTGTATCAAACATAAACTGGCACTTCGTTTCTTACATGATAGTATACATGTTCCAATGCCATTCTCCCAAATCACCCCACCCTTTCCCTCTCCCTCTCCCTCAGAGTCCAAAAGTCCATTCTATACATCTGTGTCTCTTGTGCTGTCTCACATACAGGGGCATCATTACCAACTTTCTAAATTCCATATATATGTGTCAGTATACTGTATTGGTGTTTTTCTTTCTGGCTTACTTCACTCTGTATAATCGGCTCCAGTTTTATCCATCTTATTAGAACTGATTCAAATGTATTCTTTTTAATGGCTGAGTAACACTCCATTGTGTATATGTACCACAGCCTCCTTATCCATTTATCTGTTGATGGAAACTTAGGTTGCTTCCATGTCTTGGCTATTGTAAATAGTGCTACAATGAACACTGGGGTGCACATGTCTTTTTGAATTATGTTTTTCTCAGGGCACCCTGGACCCTTTAAAGGGACTCACTGCCCACTCATTACTGGGTAGCATCCACCTGGTGTCCCCCAACTCCTGAATTCATCTAAACCCTGCCCTGTACATCCCCACTTGTCACGCTGGTCTCTCAGCATCCCACCCTTACCCAGGTTGCCACTGTCCTTCCCCTAAAAAGTCCTCCCAGTTGGAGGAACATCTTTGTCCTTCCTGCTCTGGTGAAACCTCAGAATCCCCTTGTCTGCACACTCCACATTCATTCAGAAAGTAGAGCAATGTGGAACTTACAAACAGGTTTGCATCCACCCCTGAAACCCTGGGTGAAACATTTAATTGCTCTGAGCCTCAGAGTCCTCATCTGCAAAATGTAAATAACAATAGTATCGCCTCTTGGCTGCTGAGCCTGGGATGAAATCCTGCTCAGCACTGTACTTCTCTAGCAGGTGGCCCCATAGGCTTGTGGTGTGACGGAACTGGGCCTGGCACATTGAGGATACTCAGGGAGAAGGCAATGGCACCCCACTCCAGTACTCTTGCCTTGAAAATCCCATGGATGGAGGAGCCTGGTGGGCTGCAGTCCATGGGGTCGCCAAGAGTCGGACACGACAGAACGACTTCACTTTCACTTTTCACTGTCATGCATTGGAGAAGGAAATGGCAACCCACTCCAGTGTTCTTGCCTGGAGAATCCCAGGGACAGGGGAGCCTGGTGGGCTGTCGTCTCTGGGGTCGCACAGAGTTGGACATGACTGAAGTGACTTAGCAGCAGCAGCAGTGGATAATGGCTATTATCATTAAACTTCGTATTCTCACAGATCTTCTTTCCAATGTATGGGACTTTGTATATTATATCTTTAAAATAAAGATATAATAAAATATATCCAGAATAAAAAAATATATTAAGTAATGAAAAAAAAAATCTCTGTCTGCCCTGTCCTGGTCAATGATGTGGGGCCATAGTCCACTTATGGACTGAATGGGAAGAGAGTTAGTTGTGTGACAATGAGCATCACGTCTGCATTTTTTTTTTTTTTTGTATCCCTAGCATCTAGCACAGCTCTTGGAAAATTACAATAATAGCTAGAAGAGACACAGTGCACATTTATTGAGCACGTCATAATTGCTAGGTGCCATATTAAACTGTTTATCTGTGATATTTAATCCTCACAAGAATTCTCTGGGGCAAGTCCTTTTATTTTCATTACTTTATAGAATGAGAAGCTGAGCTTCGGAGGAGTGAAGTGCTTTGCCTTGACTCACACAGTCTGTGGCAGCAAGCCAGAATTCAAAGTGAGAATGGATTGACTGTAAGCCCTGGGCTTTAACCACAGAGTGTGCTCTTTTAGTAAACAGTGAAGGAAGAAGTAGGGAGGAAGGAGGAAGCCAGGGAGGGAATAAGAGAGGGAGGGAGGGAGAGGGAGGAAGGGATGTTCTTTGGAGTCCCAGCCCAGCAGAAGTGCCCAGTCTAAACTGCAGACTGGAAGCGCTTGACCAGCTTTTTCAACACTGGCGCCTAGTACCCACCTGCAGAGATTTTCGTTTAATGCCTCTGGTCTGCAGTGTGGTCATCAGGAGTGTGAATGCTCCCAGGGGACTCTGGAGTGCAGTCAAGGCTGAGACCCCCTTGCCTTAGCTGGAACCTATCCCCTCTCTCCTCCAAGGTGGCCAGAGGGCACTTTTCATTAGTACACGTGAGTGGCACCTGAGACCTCCAAATGGCAGCTGCAGCTGTGCTGGGCTCTGACCAGGCAGGGCCGGGTGGCCTGGTTGGTGTAGAGCCCGGAGGGGCATGGGATTCAGGAAGTGGGGTTTATTACAGTCCAGATGACAAAACCTGCTGGGCCGAGTTGCTTGCCGACAGAGCTCAGATTGCAGGAGAGTGTCGCTCCATCCCTTCTGCTGAGTGTCCCCCTCACTACGTGACAGGGGGCCTCGTGTCTGGCATTGCCTCCACAATGACTTTTCCAGACTGTCCCAGACGAGTGCCCTGAACTTCCTCAAGGACTGGCTCTCAGAGCCGCTCAGCTCATCATGGGCTGGGCTGGAGATTCCCGGTCAGGCTGGGCTAACCCTGGGACGTGGCATGAGGCAGGGAAGAAGGACTTCCGCTTGTTGGGTGGATTATCTGAACTGAGCTGGGAGTGGCTGAGATTATCTGGGCTGCCAGGCCAAGGGAGATAGCATTTCCTTTGATGTAGGAAGGAAATGCATCAGTCGCTCAGTTGTAGCTAACTCTATTCGACCCCATGGACTATAGCCCACTAGGCTCCTCTGTCCATGGGATTCTCCAGGCAAGAATACTGGAGTGGGTGGCCATTTCCTCCTCCAAGGGATCCTCCCAACCCAGGGACTGAACCAGGGTTTCCCACATTGGTGAGGCAGATTCTTTACTATTGAGCCACCAGAGAAGCCCCCTTTGCCACTGAGCCACCAGGGAAGCCCCCTTTGCCACTGAGCCATCAGGGAAGCCCCCTAGGAAGGAAATGGAAGGAAATTCTTTTGAGAATATGAGTTGGACTCCCCGAGGTTCATTGACAAGCCTGGAACTGGAAGCTGGTCTGCACAGTTCCCCAACTTCACACTCCACGGAGATTTATGCAGGCAGTCAGCTTTCCACCTCTTGGCTGCCACAAGATCATCAACACATGGGAGACCTGCCTTCTGCAAAAAGAAGCAAGACATAAGCAAACAAAAATAGCACTTCCCCATGCTGGGGCCAGCCATCGACTCAAAATGTTTTTGAAGCTCATAATCAAAGTGGCTATTTATGTTGCTTATACCCCAGATCTTGTGGTAGGTGCTTTACATTATTAATTCATCTAATCCACACTTACTCTGGACTGGTAGATAATATCCCCACTTCACAGAAAAGTAGCTTGAGTTTCAGAGAGGTTAAATAAGCTGCCCAAGGTCAAAAAGCTTATATGACAAGCTAATGCGGTATCTGGACTGGGCTAAAGCTCCATCAAAATATTTGTGCTCCATGTCCTCAGTACATGTGTGTGTGTGTGTGTGTGTGTGTGTGTGTGCGCGCGCGCGCGCGCGCGCACGCGCATGCTCAGTAACTCAGTTGCCTCCAACTCTGTTGACCTCATGGACTGTAGCCTGCCAGGCTCCTCTGTCCATGGGATTTCCCAGGCAAGGATACTAAAGTGGGTTCCCATTTCCTCCTCCAGGGGATCACATAGACTCTGTTTTATTAATCTCTGAGTTTCTGGCCCCTTTCACAGGGTCTTACGCCTAAATGACCCACTGTAATATTTGCTGAGTGGATGGATGGATGGATGAATGAATGAACAAATAAAGCTATTACTTGACTCTAATTACAGCTCTTCAGTTGCCAACTGGAGGCTGTAAGGGTGACAGAAGTCATGCCTGTGACAAAGTGTTAAGAGTATGGGGACCTCCTGTATAGGTAAGGTTTGCTAATGCTACTCAAAGCACTCAGAACATTGAAAGGATAAAATTTCTCATTGCAGCAATTGGAAAGATGTCTATTTATATATTTTACTAAGTGAGTAAGTGAAATCGCTCAGTCGTGTCTGACTCTCTGTGACCCCGTGGACTGTAGCCTACCAGGCTTCTCCGTCCATGGGATGCTCCAGGCAAGAATACTGGAGTGGGTTATCATTTCCTTCTCCAGGGGATCTTCCCGGCCCAAGGATCAAACCCGGGTCTCCCACGTTGGAGGCAGACGCTTTAACCTCTGAGCCACCAGGGAGCTGTAAAAAATAACAGTGACAAGACATTGGATATGAAGGATCCAGAAAGTTTTTCTGCTGATAGAGAGATGCTTTGAGAAGAAATTCTATTTCAGAACATTCTTTTGGCTCATGTAATTCAGTACTTGTGGCGGTTGGAGAGTTTGGAGCTATAACAGAATTCGGAGACTATGCTTGCAATGCCCTGTGCTAGACATTAGGAAACTCAGAGGAGTTTAGCCAGTTAATCAGAGTCACAGAAAAGGTGAGTGGCAGAGCTGCAAGGAGGATCCCAGGATCTGGTTTGCACCAGGCTCATGCTGTCTCTCCTGCCTGAAGCTGGGCTGAGCAGAGATCCTTGGAGCCAAAGGGTGGCCTGTGAGTTGCATGCCTGTAGCCGGGCCTGGCAGACCAACAACAGCGTGATTGATGGTTTCTCTGCTTTTGTCATTTATTTGCCTTGTTTTTTTTCCTTCCCCCAACAGAGCTGATAAGGAAGGTTTTGCTAGAGAATCATGTATCTCTTCTTTTTTTCCCTCTGACTAGTGAGATGCAGTTCTCTATTACTCTGACCACTTTTCAAGGGTAAGCAGTTTTGCATTATTCAGCACCTAAACTGGGTGTTGAAAGAGACTCAGGAAAGGCCTCTTTATGTTGGGGTGCTTGTCTCTGTTCTCTGAGTCCCAAGGAATAACCCACCTATTGAGGCCAGCACCTCTATCTGATCTGATCAGTTTTTTTCATTTATGATACTGTCCAAAATGTGGAAGTTGATAGTCTATCTTCACACTGCTTTTCAGACAGTGTGATGTGATACAACAATGGTACACAGTAGGACAGACAGACTGTGAGTCCAGGATCTGTATCTACTGGGCTGGGTGGAGTCCAGAAAGTGACTTCATTTCCTCAAGCTTTGTTTCTATGTCTGTGAACCAGAGATCTGGGCAAGGACTATGGTGAAGCAAGAGAGAGATGTCCAGGATAAAACATTTACAGATGCACCAGTGTGGCCCTGAAAGTGAGTGCCCTTAAACACTGCACCCCAGACGACTCTCATCACCTTAGTCCAAGCCTGTTGAGACAGTTTCCATAAAAACTGTTAGCCCTTATTAAACATGTACTATATGCCTGTCACCATCTCAAGTGCTCTGCATACATAGACAAGGATACTGAGCCAGAGGTTGTTACCTACCCACAGTCAATCACGGAATTTATAAGTGGTAACGCCAAGAATAAATAAATGAATTAAACCAAGGACTTGAAAAGCCTGCACACTTTCTTTTTTTAATTTTTTATTTTATATTGGAGTATAACTTATTAACGGGCTTCCCAGGTGGTGCTAGTGGTAAAGAACCCTCCTGCAATGCAGAAAATGTAAGCATACATAGACAAGGATACTGAGCCAGAGGTTGTTACCTACCCACAGTCAATCACGGAATTTATAAGTGGTAACGCCAAGAATAAATAAATGAATTAAACCAAGGACTTGAAAAGCCTGCACACTTTCTTTTTTTAATTTTTTATTTTATATTGGAGTATAACTTATTAACGGGCTTCCCAGGTGGTGCTAGTGGTAAAGAACCCTCCTGCCAATGCAGAAAATGTAAGAGACACAGGTTCGATCCCTGGGTTGGGAAGATCTCCTGGAGGAGGGCATGGCAACCCACTCCAATATTCTTGCTTGGAGAATCCAATGGACAGAGGAGCCTGGCGGGCTATGGTCCATAGGGTTGCAAGGAATCGGACATGACTGAAGCGACTTAGCATAGCACAGCATATAGCCTATTAACAATGTTGTGATAATTTCAGGTGGACAACAAAGAGACTCAGCCATACATATACATGCATTCATTTTTCACCTAAACCCCCGTCCCATCCAGGCTGCCACATAACATCGAGTAGAGTTGCCTGTGCTATACAGTGGGTCCTTGTTGGTTATCCATTTTAAATATAGCAGTGAAGACCCGTACGCTTTTTACTCAGCAGTCTGACACTTAGTGCTGCTTAAATAGACTCTCAGCAGTTCTTCGTGTTGTGGCTGTTATTCAGGTGTGAAGTTAGGGGCACTACTGCCCTCCCTGAAGTAGCTGGCATTTTGTTCGGGACCTCGAGTGGCGCCTGACCACCTCCACCAGTCCTGGAGATGACAGATCAGTTTACAGCGCTGCCGAGTGAAGTCATATTAAGTCGTCCATCTCTGCCAAATGCTATTCATTGTGAGATCTGCCTCATAATAAAGCATGATGGATTGCTTCTTTTGGCCAGAGAATAACTTAACCTCTGACTCGAGATGGAGGTATGTTTTCCATGAAAAGGTGGTTAACAGTCTCTTCCACTTGTCAGAAGCACCGGCCAAGGTGGAGTGAAGTTGCCAAAAGCCATATTACTCCTCAAAGTCTGTGAAAATAAATTCCTCTCGATATATTATGTATTTAGTTCCCCATCTGGGTTTCCAGGAATTAGGGCTGTTTTGTACAGTCTAATTTTAAATCTCGAGCTTTTTTATTCAAAAGAAATACCCCCACCCCCCACCCCCAACCCTTGTTCTTTCCTCTCCTTCTTGTTCTGTGGGCATTCTACGGTGGATTTAATTGAGTTTTCCCCACAAGGATTCCATTGCCGCTTCATGGCTTGAATATCCTGAAGTCAGTGAAGCTTCAAGAAAGAGAGCTTTTGCAGCCGTGACTGTATTCACACGGAATCTAATTTCCATGGGGAAGTACAATACGTCCGAGTGAAGCGGTTTTGTATTAACTCTGGGGCAGGAGGTGGAATCAGAGAATGTGAGAACGCACTCCCGGTGTTGTGGAAGTTCACGCTGAGAGCTGGGTGGCTGCTTGTCAGGGGCTGAGTGAGCCTGGGTCCGAGGGCCTCACCCCACTGATCTTTTCTGCTCCCTCCTCCCTCTGTGTCTTTTCTCACACGCAGGTAGGAAATCACGCCATATCAGATGGACATCAACATTAGAAACTTCTTCCTTTCCTGCCTCTTGAGGTGGGTGTGGGTGGGCGTGTTTGGGGGGAGGAGGATAAATTGGGGCTTGGAGCTGAAGTCACAGACTTTTTGGCTCTGTCACTCCACTCCTTTGGAACTGTTCTGCATACCGATCTGAAGCTTCCTTACTCTTTTCCCCTCTCTTTGACATGGGATCGCTCACCTCTGAAAGTGATTTCTAACCTAAGAGGCATATGCAAAATAAATAAAAGTCAAATACATTTTTAAAAACATTCTAAGGGAGTGTGCTTTGGGGCTCACACACTGGATGCCCAGCTCTTTATCCTCTTAGCTGGGTGATCTCAGGTCAGTATCTTGACCCCTTGGATTCTCAGTTTCCTTCCCTGAAATAAGACGTACTATCATATTTATTTCAAAGATCACTGTGACTCTCTGATGAGATGTAATATTCAAAGACCTTTACTTAGTGCTGGTTGTGAACCCTCTATAGCTTGTTGGCAATGCTGGGGAGGCGGCTCTTATTGCTTATTGCTATTATTTTTATCATCTCTCTTGAAGCTGAGTCCCTCCCTTACCCTGGAATGTTCCATTTAAAGGCATGCCAGGTTTAGAGTGGAAAGTGATTCCTATTACTTCCCCTGCCTTTCAGCACCAAGAACTGATCTACTACGGACAAATGCACACATGGTCTCCAGTGAATGCTGGGCAAGGGCAAGACTGGAAAATTCCAGGTCTGGCTGCTGCTTGGGTGGCTGACCCTATTAACCATGAACAGTTTATCTTAAATCTGATTCTGATTACATCCAGTTTGTTCCCTCACCCCCCTCCTTCCCTGATTCCCATCTAGAATTTACATTAGGAAATGAGCAGCCAGTGTGTCACGTTTGTGAGTGCTGGAGTCACTGGCCATTTTCTCATGTCAGCTCACCTAGGTATTCTTTTGGTTTTACTGACTCATTATATCATCATGGATGGAGCAAGAGGGGGATTTTTCTCTGGGCCAGTTTTTCCATCTGTGAAATAAAATGACAAGATCGCCAGCCATCCTACACTGTCTTGTTCTAGTGAGGAATTCAGAGGCAATGGCTCTTCCAAAACACAATGGCACTTTAAAAAAAAACAAAACACAGGAATATAGGATATAGGTGAAAGCAAGTAAAAGTGTTAGTTGCTCAGTCATGTCCGACTCTTTGCGACCCCATGGGCTGTAACCCACCAGGCTCCCCTGTCCATGGAATTCTCTGGGCAAGAATACTGGAGTGGGTTGCCATTTCCTTCTCCAGGGGATCTTCCTGACTCAGGGATTGAACCTGCAACCCCTGCAGTGCAGGAGAATTCTTTACCACTAAGCCACCAGTCAGTCAGACCTTTATGTAGAGGTTGACAGAGTGAGAGGTCAGGGGCACGCAAAAGACTGGTGGGAATTGTGAATGGTCAAAATTGGCCAATAAGAAAGCAGAGAAATCAAAGTGTTGGGATACAGCTCTGTAGTAATCTAGATGTGTCCATGTAAAATGTATACACACTGTACATAACCTATAGAATATAATACAGCAATATGCCAAAGGTAATCCTATGCTTCGTTTGAAGGACTAAATATAAAGAGCACCCGTAGTTGGGTTTAGATGTTAAATATATGCTCGATTCTGCTCCTCTCTAACAGGCCTGGATTATTTTGCTTTTTTGTGAAAGAAATTCTGTAAAAAGAAGGTGTGCTTTAAGATTCAGAGAGTTTAGTTTCTTTACTATCACATAATTCTTATTAGAAGGGAAGATCCCCTATAAGGTCCCACAGAAATGATGGAGAAGTCACCACGGAGCAAAACACTAGCCTCATTTTTTATGAATAGAGAATAACCACTCTAAACTGGATCATATCAAAGAACCTTCAGACAAGTGGCCATCGCATACGGATTCATGTAGATCTTTAAGTCTATGATCACGATTACTCAGGGCCAGTTACTCAGAGAAAAGACTGTTCTCTGTACTGCCAACAATAGCAGTAAAAGCCAGTGTTTACTGACAGCTTTCCGTGTTCCAGTTTCTGTACTGAGCCCTTATCTATGCCGGCCTATGCTAGCTGGATACTAGTACTATTCCTCTTTTGCTAACAGTGGAAGTGAAGCACGGAGATTTTAAGCACCCAATGATGCAACAGCCCATGGTCACAGAACTAGGGAACATCGCACCCAGGATAACAACGTTAGCGATCTAACGCCAAAGCTCATGCTCTCTGGTCTGGTCTATGTTTGTGTTTGCTTAAAATTCATGTGTTGAAATCCTAACCCCACAAAGGTGATGGCTATAGTAGTTGGGGCCTTTGAGAAATGAGCAGGTCATGAGAATGGGACCCCCATTCCTGGGATGAGAGCCCTTATAAAGCAGACTCCACAGAGCTCCTTCGTCCCTCCCATCATGTGAGGACACAGCAAGAAAGCGCCCTCTCTGAACCGAGAGGGCCCTCACTGAAATGTGACCGTGTTTGGGCCATGTTGGCACCTTAACCTTGGACTTTCAGTTTGAGAAGCAACCCCCCTAGAACCATGAGATATAAATTTCTGTTGCTTATCAGAAACTCAGCACATGGTGTTTTGTTATAGCAGCCCAAACAGACTAAGACATGCTGTCTTTCCTCCTTGGCCCCTTCCCCTGCTGCAGCTGCAAAGTCGCTTCAGTCGTGTCTGACTCTGTGCAACCCCATAGATGGCAACCCACTAGGCTCCGCCGTCCCTGGGATTCTCCAGGCAAGAACACTGGAGTGGGTTGCCATTTCCTTCTCCAATGCATGAAAGTGAAAAGTGAAAGTAAAGTCGGTCAGTCGTTTCTGACTCTTAGCAACCCCATGAACTGCAGCCCACCAGGCTCCTCTGTCCATGGGATTTTCCAGGCAAGAGTACTGGAGCCCCCTCATCCTGGGGGAAGCCATTTCATCTCTCCATTTCTCAGTTTCCCTAGCTATAAACTGAAGACAGCGATGTCTGAATGGGACCCTTGTACAAAGGCCGTGAAATGATGCATGGGGAACCGTGGTGTAACTTCCTAGTGACAGACATTTATAGGATGCTGCTAATTTAAAAACTAAGATGGTGTGGGTAGTTGGACCACAGCCTCCTGGTGCTGCCCCAGTGATACCTGATCAAGGACATCTGTTGAAATCTCCCTGATCCCTGAGCTCTGACACTGTCCCCTCATCAGAGACTGTAGGCTGATGAGGGTAAGGGAGATGGAGAAGAATGAACATATTCTACCAATCGGAGAACTCTTTTTTCAGTCAGGGATGGTTCTGACTTTTCTTCTAATCTGTGAAGTTTTCAAGGAGTGCTCTGACCTACTCTTCAGAAAGGGCTGAATCAGTGCCAATTAAGGAAATGACCACTGAGTCTGCTGACTAAAAAAAAGTGAGTCTCTGCCTCCTAGACTCATTGCTTAGATACTGATTCATCTGTGATAAATTGCCTTAATAAATCCCATTGAGCAGAGGAACTATGAGAATGAAGCAGGGTTAAGAATACAGGGCATTCTTCTCCAGGGAGACGAGACAATAAGATACGCAGTGTCCTGGGACGGTTCTAATGCACTTATTGAAGTGATACTGATACTGGAGAGCCTGTGACAAGAAGGCAGGACACTTATCTGTGTGGTAGAAAAAGAGAAAACCAGCTCATCTTGTTCATTCCTCAAAGGCACATTTCGACACACACTTAAGGGTCAGAGAGGGGACCCTGGGGGCTGGCTTTTATTACATATAGGTATGCTAAATCGCTACAGTCGGATCTGACTCTATGCGACCCCAGGGACTGTAGCCCACCAGGATCCTCTGCCCATGGGACTCTCCAGGCAAGAAAACTGGACTGGGTTTCTGTGCCTCCTCCAGGGAATCTTGCTCACCCAGGGATTGAACCTGCATCTCTTATGTCTCTGCACTGGTAGGTGGTCTCTTTACCACTTGGACCACCAAGTTGGCACTCACCCAATAAGGTATCTGGGAGGTGCACTGGAAGTTGAGCAGGACTTGGTTACGGTGGCCTTACGTGACAATGTTTGAGCAAAGCCATGAGCTCTGAGTGGGAGTCTAGGCTCCTCCTGCTGGCTGTGTGATTTTGACCTAAGCTCTTAGTGCCTCTATTTGCAAGCACCTCACTGGGCTGCTGGGGGCACAGACCAGATTTGTGACAGGGCATTCTTAAATATTAGGAACTGCTGGCAATTGAAAAATAGTCCGCTAGCTGATCAATGTTTATCAAACACCTATTCTGTGCAAGAAACCGTCCTTTACTCTTTTTTTTTGTAATTGGATATAATAGCTCTACAATGTTACGTTGGTTTCTGCCATACATCAGCTATATGTTTCCGAATATCCCCTCCCTCTTGAGCCTCTCTCCCACTGACCCCCATCCCACCCGTCTAGGTCATCACAGAGCACTGAGCTGAGCTCCGTGGGCTATACAGCAGCTTCCCACTAGCTCTCTAGTTGACACATGGTGGTGTATGTATGTCAATACTATTCTCTCAATTCCCTCCTCTCCTTCCCCCACTTTGTCCACAAGTCTACAATATGACCCAGCAATCCCGCTACTGGGCACATACCCTGAGAAACAGTTCTTTACTCTTGGGATACAACACTGAGCAAAGCCCTAGTCTCTCTTCTCATGGAGTTTGATTCCAGGTGGTGTAGACAAATAATACCCAATAAATGTATAATGTGAGAATGGGGAGATTTGAACAGGGATGTGATAGCATCTGATCCAAGTTTCAAAGGATAGAAAATTAAGAATAAGCAAAACTTGCTTCCTAGATCTATTTGAAGTGGGTAACTCAGGAGCCCTCATTAATATTATCTTTTATGATGCACCTTATGTATCAATGGGGCTTTCCTGGTGCCTCAGAAGTAAAGAATCTTCCTGAAATGTGGAAGACACAGATCTGATTCCTGGGATGAGACGATCCCCTGGAGAAGGGAATGGCCTGGAAAATCCCATGGACAGAGGAGCCTGGTGGGCTACAGTCCATGGAATGGCAAAGAGTCAGAAAGGACTGAGCGACTAACAATCTAACACTAACTCTAAACATGGATAGATAATGGCCGGTTGCAAAAGAATTTAATCCCTAAAATGTCACATAAGTATCAATTTCACAGAAAGTTTCAAATGCAATTCTATACTCAGCTTAAAATACCTCTCATGCATATAAGGGCTTCCCTGGTGTCTCCGCTGATAAAGATTCTGCCTGCAATGTGGGAGACCTGGGTTTGATCCCTGGGTTGGGAAGATCCCCAAAGGCTACCCACTCCAGTATTCTGGCCTGGAGAATTCCATGGACTGTGTAGTCCGTGAGGTCTCAAAGAATCAGACACAACTGAACTACTTTCTTATGCATATAGACTATATAACTATATTATGAAGCTATTTTCAAAGTTCATCTTAAGCCCTGAATCTGTTAGGTCCAGAAGACTAGTTAATGGCAAGTAGCTGACTATCCCCTCACCTGCCCACCCATCCATGCATTTGTCATGGACTGTTACAGAGTTCTGTGAGTGTTGTGCTGAACCCCATGGTGACGAAGATACAGCCCTGCTCTCACGGTGGCTCCACTCATCCGTTCTCTCAGATTCAGTGAACTCCAGAAGACAGTCTGAGGTTTTCTGCGGTGGGAGGGCTTTGTACTAACTCTGAGTTCCTTCTGCTTCTCTGGTCTGCTAAGGCTGGAGGTAGCTGAGTCATGGGTGAGTAAGCTGAGCCTGGGCCTAGTGCAGATAGAGAGTGTCTGGGTTCAAGGAGAGGAACTTCTGATGTCAGAACAATTGCATCTCCAAGCCTGGGGGCCCCTCCCTCCCAGTCCAGGTTGCTGCTACTTGCTGTCTTTGTTTCCTTCTGATGTAAGCTCTTTGCACAGCAGATTCCAGGAATGCTATTTCTCTTCCTTCGAGAGAAACATTTCTCTCTTTTCTCAGTATTCAAATGTCCTTTGTTTCCTAGAGAGCTTTATCTTTTTTTTTTTTAATTTGAGCTAGTTTAAAATTTATAGAGAAGCTGCAGAAATTGAGAAGTTCTGTGTGTGCCACCCAGACTCCATGAATATTAACATCTTACATATGTGTGTGTTTGCATGCTCAGTTGTGCACAACTCTTTGCGATCCCATGGACTGTAGTCCACCAGACTCCTTTGTCCATGGAATTTTTCAGGCAAGAATATTGGAGTAAGTTGCCATTTCCTACTTGGTTGGTGATCTTCCCAACCCAGGGATCAAGCCTTTATCTCTTGCGTCTTCTGCATTGGCAGGCAGATTCTTTACCCCTGTGCCACTTGGAAAGCCCTAACATCTTACCTAATAGTACTTAAATGATTAACACCAATAAATTAACGTGGGTACAATACTACTAACTGAATGGCAAGCCCTATGTGAATCTCACCAATCTTTTGCCAGGGTTCTTTTTCTCTTCCAGGGTCCAGTCCAGGATCCCACGTTACAGTTTGTTATTATTTTTCCTTAGTCTCTTGCAGTCTGTGACTATTTATTAGTCTTTCCTTGTTGTGATGATCCAGAAGGGTAGAAAACCTCTAGAGTAATCTAAGGAATATTAGGGTTATAGAGTTTTGCTCTTAGATGAGCATTTTCAGTAGTGAGGTTCCCATCATCATGATCATTCAAGGAACCTTGGAGTGATTGGCTCCATGACAAACATTCCCAAGGGGATACTTGCAGGCACAGGAAAGGGGCTAGACGATGTGGAAGCTACACTCTAGCTCTAATAGTGAGGACGAGAAACAGTGGGTCCCACTGTGGCATTCCGATTTGAATCTGGGCAAATAGTTTCATTTTTCTGGGCCTCAGTTTCCTACCCTGTGAAGTGGGAAAAATAATAGCACAAACCAGGACAGTTATGAGGAATAAAGGGAATAAAACTTGCAGAATACTTGATGCTAAACACGAACATGGAAAATGTTCAATATACTATTCTGTTATTATTAATCATTAATGGACATACTGTTTGCCAGATACTGTGCTAAGCACTTTGCCAGCATACCTCACTTTGTTGCCATAGCTCTCCTGTAGACAGTTGTTATTTTCATTTTCCAGATTAGAACCAGAAGCACGTAAGTAGCTTCAGACCTACTATGTTTCCACTTTAGAGCCCATGTTCTTTGAAATGCTGCCCTACTGCTTCACCTGGAATAACAGCAATTTCCTGTATGCGGTGTTTTAGAGTTCCTTCTCATTTATGGGCCTCAATTTATCTTCAAAACATTCCTTAGCAGTTGGGACAATGACATCTCATTTGACGGATAGAGAAAGTGTGGGACAGTTTTAGAGGGAAGTGAGATATTTCTTCTCATCCATGTGCATATTCTTGCTGGCAAGATGCTATTAGAATCTCGACAAGACCCTCCCAAGCCATTGACGAAGATGTTCTAACTTTCACAAAGCATTTCGTGTTGTCTTGTGCAGTTATCCATGTGAGGCTTCAAGCCCATCCTGTACAGAGGATGTCTCCAGAGGGTGAGTTGCAGACTCCAATGCCAGCTTAGTGTCAAGACCTCTAGCTTCTCCCTGACCCAGGAGATCTCTGGCTAATAACTCAAAATCATCCCACATTTGCCAAATAATGCTGTAATTCAGGGTTTGTGTTTTTCTCCCTGAAAAGTTATATGCTGAATTACAAACAAAGACCCATAACCACAAAGCCCAGGTCTCCTGTGGCTTTGTTTGGATTTTTGAACTTGAAAATCATGTATGGCTGAGTCATTTCACTGTTCACCTGAAACTATCACAACATTATTAATCGGCTCTACTCCAATACAAAGTGTTTTTGGTGTTAAAAAATTAAATTAAAAAAAAATCATTGAGTTAAAGGAGCAAACTGGCCAAGATTCTACCATTTGGGGAAAGCATTGGCAACACTAAGACAATATAAAAGTAAGCACTGACATCTTTAATTCTTGAAAGGAGACCAACCCAAATGTGAGGTTAGGTAAGGCAAACATCATTTTCATTTAAAACATACTCTCTGAGCACTGAGCATATTGGGGACCATGGACAAGTGAGACGAGTTCCCTGGGGATTTGGGAATGATCACAGATGACTCCTGTGGGTTTACAGTCTGATTTTATTTCTTCATAAAGAACTCTACAGTATAGTATTTATTTACTTTATTTTATGGAGATTCAGAGAGATTGAATAAGTAGCCCAAGATCACAGACCCAAGATTTGAGCTCAGGTCCTACTGATCTCGGAGGCTATGCCCATTATACACTGCTGCATGGCCCTTAAAGAACACACAGACCAGCGTGCAAGCGATGCAAGCAAGTTTATCCTTGTGGTGTGGCAGCTGAGTTACTGATTGGGTTCCCCCCTGCAATTCTGTGAGAAAACGCACCAGGGAGGTTCTCAAATCGGTTTCAGGATATGCTTCCAGGGGTCTTCCCAAGTTCCATTAGGCCCATCCCTCTTCTCCATTGCTTGAGGTGGTGTTTGTTCACATGGTTTCTTATCTTGCAAAGCTAGGGTGGAGACAATGGAGAAGGGAGGGAATAAAATATCTGCCTAACAATGAACATGTGTTAAAATCAGATAAATCAATTCATCATTTAAAAAAAAATTGAACAGTAAGGAGTTTGATGCACAGTGGGCATTTGTTAAATGGGAATTGAATGAATTAATGAGTGAATGAATAAATTCTGAGACCCAAAGAGGCTAATAGAATGAATGCCTTTTTCTCAATATGGGTCTGGTGACTTGGCTCTCGCTCTGTCCCTCTCTGCATGAATGTGGAAGATGAGGTGGACCGAGTTATCCTGAAATTCACATCTCCCTTAGGTCCAGGAATACGAAAGGAGTTAGTCCAACACGTACATGTGGACTTGATTTATTACGAAAGACTATTTGGGAGAAGGGAGACATTTTAATCACTCTACACCTGTTAGAATAGCCCACATTGGAAGCCTGATATGCTGGCTTAGATGTGGAGAAACAGGAATCCCCATACATAACAGCTGGGAAAGTAAATTGTCCTGCCCTTTGGAAGACAGTTTGGTTGTTTCTTACAAAACTGAGCATACTCTTACCATGTAATCCACCCCTTGGAATTTACCCAAAGGAACTGAAAATTTATATCTACACAAAAACCTGCACAGGAATATTTACAGCAGCTTGATTTATGATTGCCAAAACTTAGAAGCAACTAAGATATCCTTTGGTAGATGAATGGATAAATAAACTATGGTACATCCAGACAATGGAATGTTATTCAGTGCTAAAAAAGGAAAAAGTTAGCAAACCATGAAAAGACGCAGGAATCTCATATGCAAATGACTAAGTGAAAACAGCCAATTTGAAAAGGCTACGTATTGTATGATTCCAACTATGATATTCTGGAAAAGGTAAAACTGTGGTGATGGTAAAAAGATCAGTGGTTGCTGGGGGTAGGGAGCTGGGGAGGGATGAACAGGCAGAACAGAGAGGACTTTTAGGACTGTAAAACTATTCTGCTTGATACGGTTAGGATGGATGCAGGTCATTATACATTTGCCCAAACCCACAGCGTGTGCCACCCCACGAGTGAACCCTAACACTCGCTGGACTTTGGGAGCTAGTGATGTTCAGTGTAGGTCCAGCAACTGTGACAAGTATACCCCTCCTGTGACAGGGTGTTGATAGTGGGGGAGGCTGCTCATGTGTGGAAGCAGAAGGTATGTGGCAAATCTCTGTGGCATTCCCTCCATTTTGATGTGAACTTAAAATTACTTTTTAAAAAGTCTTCAAAACTGAAAGCAAAACCAAACAAAAACCCCCACACAGGTCCTGATGGAAGGGACTTTCCTCAATTTGGTAAATAAGACCACCAAAAACCTACAGTTGCTAACATACTTAATGATGAGAAAATTAGAACTGTCTCACTAAGATCAGGAACAAGGCAAGGATGTTCCCCCTCACAGCTGCTTGGAAGGAAGGAAGGAAGGAAGATAGGAAGTGAGTGATGGGAGGGAAGAAGGAAGGAGAGAGGGAGGGAGGACAGAAAAAGTTTAAAGCTTTGGAAAAGAGGTTAGAGGGGAAAGCTTGAGAGTCTCAGCTATTAAGACATTCTCCCTGCTGTTGTCCAGTTCATCTGGAGATGTGCTTCCTCATGCCTCTTTCTAGGCTGCGATTCAGGGAGATGTAACCCAGTCCCTGCCTGACTCCAGACAATTAAATATAATCCCGGCCCAAGCTTGTTTAGTGATAAACCATGAACTGTTTTATACTTTCACAAAAAAATTAGCAAATGGGGTAGTGAACATGAACATCTTGTCCCTCTTAGAATTACTGTGTAACTAATACATGTTAGTAAGAAAAACCACGTTGAGGGGCTGCCATATGTGACTGATTTTTTTCATCTGTCTGTGAGAATAACAATGTCTGTATTCTGTACCACCTGAAGACCAGTGAGAAAGCATTTGCCTTGTGTAATTAAAGCTGCTTTGTGTTTCAGGGATTTCCAGTACTACCTAGAAAGAAGGGAAGGGTGAGAATCATTTGTTCTGGGCTGATGGGCTTCCCCTAGCCAATGGCTTTAGGCTGTGTCCACAGCGGTCAGGACCACGGAGGGGCGGGGGGGGGGCCTTGATAGCAGTCAGTTCCAGCGATGAATGTTGCCGTGTCATAATGCAATCTGGGGTTGTCAGATCTTCCAAATTTTTAGGAGAAACTGGAAACCAGGCTCTGTAGGTAACATCTTCCAAGTATTTAAATTTTGTCAGTTGTTGCTATGTGACAGTTATTGTTTTAAACTGTGAGATCCAAACAAAACATGCCTGTAGACTGGTTTCTGGTGTCTGCGTGAGGGGTAGCATTGGCCTGCCTTGGCTTGAAGAGTGGTACCTTGCCTGTTGCTTCCCCTTACTGTATTTCTTTCGCTTTCCATCTCAAGATTCTTCAAAGTCTTTCCATCCCAAAGACCTCAATATCTTCTGCATGTTCTGTCGCCTGGTTAAGTCCTGTTTATTTCTTAGGCCACACGTTCCGGGTCTCTCAGAGAGAGTCATCTAGGTCTAGAGCAATGCCTTGATCACATTCTTTGAAAGTTTTCATTTAAAATATCCATAGCTGGGAGTTGCTAGGAGTAGGGGTAGTTTGTATTCTCCTTGATCTCCTCTGGATCCAGGATATTTTCTGCCACAAAGTAGGGGGTTAAAAACATTTGTCAATTAAACGGCAGGGACTTCCTAACCCAGGGATCGAACCTGCGTCTCCTGTGTCTCCTGCATTGGCTGGCGGATTCTTTGCTGAGCCGCCTAGGAAGCCCCCAGGCCACTGATGGAGCAGGAAAACCCAGCCTCCTCCACAGTGGCAGGTGCAGCAAGCCCACGCTGCTGAAATCCAGTTTGTCAACTGGCTATCAGAGCCACAGATCCCTGTGCTGTGTTCCCTTCAAGTGACCGTGGCTGGCAGCCTGGGAGGCAGGGCTGGGGGTCGGGGTGGGAGGTGGTAGCTAAGAGAGAACCAGAGTGGGGGAGGGGAGGAGGCAGGGGACCGCTCTCCCTGTGAACTCCTCCCCCACCCCCCTGCCCAATCGTAAATTAACAACAGTGGACCTTGTTAAGTGCAGCTTCACAAATTAATATGAAATATAGTGCTTTTTCATAAGCTGGAGAACCAGATTTAAAAGCATATTGGTGTTTGTACACAGCAGGCCGTAATGATCCATTATCCTGCAGACAGAGGAGCTCGCAGCGACACATAAAGAAGATGCAATTGGGCCATCTGCTTTGATTTCTGCTGCGTCCCCAGAGACCCAGGGGAGGAGCTGACAGTCCTCTCCATCTGCCCTTACATTATCAATTACAGTTGAATTATGCCGTGTGCTGCAGGGCTGGCAGATACGGATGGGAGATGGTGGCACCTGAAAAATATAGAAGAAAATCCATATGTTGGGAGCCAGCTGTTTATTTACAAGTCCTTGACATATTTCCTCACTTTCTCGGCTGTTGCCTTTTTTAAGGTTCCTAGAGACATGGCAGTTTAGTGTGAACTTGAGAAGAAATTAGGTGTAACAGCATAGCACCACATGAATAATATTTCAGTTTCCTTTTATACAGTTGAAATGCACACGGAGCAGAAAAAAAAATCAGGTCAAACAGATTTTAAATTATGAAAAAAAAAATAAGTTGTGAAAACATCTGGGGTGGCTGCTGCAGCTTGTTCTGTTTATAAAACATGTTGGAACAGGCGGGGACGTGCACACTGTACATTTTTGGCAGCTTAGAAATCATGTGCAAAACTGTAACTTTTATGAAATAGCAAGTGTTTATGAAAGCTTAGGGAGTGGGGAGGTGGAAAGCTCAGTCTCGCTGGAGCAACTTCTAGGAAGGTGGGTTTAAGAATACAGTGTTTTGTTTTGAATTGATTTGTGCCTTTTTGGGGGGGGTTGGTTTACAGCAAGAGGCTTAACTTGTTCCTGGTTCAATTGGTTCTAGACTGGTGAGGTGGAAAGCTGCACATCAGATGCACTGGGGCTTTACGGTACAGGATGCTGTCCAACCGTGTGGGAGTTTATTTTTCGTTCTCATTTCGTCCTTTCCCCATATCCACTCAAGCAGAGAGTCTGTGTGTGTGTGTGTTTGCTCAGCTGAGGCTTCCAGCTCAGTGCATCTACAGCTTTGGGGAAGAGTTGCTGCGACTTAATACTTGCAGATTTTGGGGAACAGGAGAACTCACTTTGCTTACAAGGAGAGGCTATTTTCTGAAATGCTTCCAGAAGCAGAGATGCTGGCAGGGTAAATTAAGAGACTGAGATTAGAAGTCAAGCCCCAATTATCCACCATTTACTTGCCACTCAGGGCCAATTCTGAGGGCCTCATGGTCTCTAGGCTAACTCTATTTAATTCTTTATTTTTTAAATTTAGTTTTATTTAGTTAGTGCTTTGTTTTTTTGGTTTTTTTCTTTTGACTGTGCTTTGTTGCTGTTCCAGCTGTTCTCTAGTTGCGATGATTGGGTCTACTGTCCAGTTGTGGCGCACGGGGCTTCTCATTGCAGTGGCTTCTCTTGGTAGGGAGCACAGGCTCTAGGGTGCAGGCTCAGTCATTGTGACTCACGGGCTTAGCTGCTCCAAGGCATGTGGGATGTTCCCAGATCGGGGATCGAGCCCATGTCTCCTGCATTAGCAGGCAGATTCTTCAACACTGAGCCACCAGGGAAGCCCCACTTTACTCTCCCTGCATTATACTTTGGGCGTATGTCATATTTGTGAGGGCATTAACTGAGAGCCTCCTGAAAGAAGAGATGAACTTATTGGTTTTTGCTCCTATCTTAGGACCAGCATAGCAAATGGCATTCGCCAAGAGTTCATAAAAATATTGGACGCATAAAAATGCTGAATGAATGTTTTCAGGATTTTCTCTATGTGAAATTACAGGCTTAGCAGCAGCAAATGCAAAATCCAGGAACTACAGAATCCTGTCGTTCTGGGATATGGCCACTGGAAAATCAGCTTTCTGCCACTGTCTCCTCTAGGCCTTCCTGCTGGCTCAGGGGTAAAGACTCCGCTTGCAATGCAGGAGGTATAGGAGACATGGGTTCAGTCCCTGGGTTGGGAAGATCCCCTGGAGGACGGCATGGCAACCCAATGCCAGTATTCTTGTCTGGAGAATCCCATGGACAGAGGAGCCTGACAGACTACAGTCCATGGGGTTGCAAAGAGTCAGACACGACTGACGCGGCTGAGCACCCATGCCCGCACACACACACATGCCTCCCCTAGCCTGACCAGTGTAGACATCAGGGGAGCTTACCCTCCTCTTTGTGACCACGGTCAGCTCCTCGGAGAAGAGGGAGCCACCGAGGGGCTGTGTTCACAGGCTCTTCCTCTTCTTTGTTCCACAGCTTCTTAGCCCCTAGAGTCTACTGACTTTCTTCTCATCCCCTCCTGGGTCCTTACTGTCTGTTCATTCATCAGCTAATGGAAATGGGGTCATGTGTGTGCAGTGAAGTCTATGCTGTTTCCTAGTGAAAGCTCGGTGCATGAGAACTGTCACACTGCAACACTAGGACTGTGGGGGCCCAGTGTAAAATGATCCAAAATTAAGAATTTCAAGATGATGACAGCACAGCATTAACAAAGCACGGAGCACTTCTAAGTGCGAGGCCTGTACATATACAGGTCACATTCCCATGAAGCTGGCCCTGCTGGGTGCTGGGTCCACCAGGATCACTTTTGTTTCTCCTTCTCCTCACTCTCTTTTCCCCTTTCTCTTCCTCATCTTCCCTCTACTTCTTCCTCCTCAAGACATTATGCAAAAATCTCTCACCTGCTTCCTGTCTTCATCTTTCCCTTTGCCCTCATTCTTATAGCCCCCCAGGCTCCTCTGTCCATGGGGATTTTCTGGGCAAGAATACTGGAGTGGGTTGCCAGGCCTTGCTCCAGGGGACCTTCCCAACCCCCAGGGATGAACCAGGTCACCAGCATTGCAGATGGATTCTTTATCAGCTGAGGAACCAGGCAAGACCTGATAGAGAATGGAATCTCCTTTAAAAGTGTCTCACATTTTTCTTTCTTGCCTCAGTCTTCTCTTCTGATTGACTTGAAAACTCTCAGTCAAACTTTTAGTTCCTCTCTCAAGAGACATAAGCTAATTGTGCTTACTTTAGAGATTGCTGTGTGGCTTCAATAATAATACAGATACAGAGAAATACAGGTACTGTTTTGCATCTTCCTTAGAATGTGGTAAGGGCTCAGAATATCAGCCATCCTTATCTCCCCCTTCAATCTTCTCCTTGTCATTGTTATGTTGATTCCATCATCTACCCAGGAAGAACACTTGGGTCTAGACAATGATTTATTAAAGTTTATATTGAACTTGTTACAATGTTGTTGCCATTTTACGTTTGGGTGTTTTGGTTGCAAAGACATGTGGGATCAGATCAAACCCGCACCTCCTACAATGGGAGGTGAATCTTAACCACTGAACCATGAGGGAAGTTCCCCAAGTTTATTTTGTTCTTTCATGTGTAGTGTTAATTTTTCTCCCCCGTTCATTAATTTTATTTTTTAATTTGTCCATTCTGTCATTTGTTTAGCCAACATCATTTATTGGTTTTGATAATACACAAAGAGGAAAAAAGTCCAGGATATCCTCTATTTTTACTCTTAAAATCTTTTTTTAAAAATTATTTCCCACTCTTTTTCCTGTCTATCAGTTCAGTTCAGAAGCTCAGTCCTGTCCAGCTCTTTGCAACCCCATGGACTGTAGCTCACCAGGCCTCCCTGTCTATCACCAACCTCTGGAGCTAACTCAAACTCATGTCCATCAAGTTGGTGATGCCATCCAACCATCTCATCCTCTGTCATCTGCTTCTCCTCCTGCCTTCAATCTTTCCCAGCATCAAGGTCTTTCCTAATGAGTAGTTCTTGCCATCAGGTGGCCAGAGTAATGGAGTTTCAGCTTCAGCATCAGTCCTTCCAATGAATATTCAGGACTGATTTCCTTTAGGATTGACTGGTTTGATCTTGACTGCAGTCCAAGCCACTCTCGAGAGTCTTCTCCAATGCCACAGTTCAAGCATCAATTCTTTGGCACTCAGCTTTCTTTATAGTTCAGCTCTCACATCCTTATATGACTACTGGAAAAAAAAACATAGTTTTGACTAGATGGACCTTTGTTGGCAAAGTAATGTCTCTGCTTTTTAATCTGCTGTCTAGGTTGGTCATAACTTTTCTTCCAAGGAACAAGCATCTTTTAATTACATGGCTGCAGTCACCATTTGTGGTGGTTTTAGAGCCAAATAATAATAATAATAAAGTCTCTCACTGTTTCTATTGTTTCCCCATCTATTTGCCATGAAGTGATAGGACCAGATACCATGATCTTAGTTTTCTGAATGCTGAGTTTTAAGCCAACTTTTTTACTCTCTTTCACTTTCATCAAGAAGCTCTTTAGTTCTTCTTCACTTTCTGCCATAAAGGTGGTGTCATCTGCATATCTGAGGTTATTGATATTTCTCCTGGCAATCTTGATTCCAGCTTGTGCTTCCTCCAGCCCAGCAAGATGTACTCTGCATGTAAGTTAAATAAGTAGGGTGACAATATACAGCTTTGACATACTCCTTTCCCTGTTTGTAACCAGTTGGTTGTTCCATGTCCAGTTGAGACTGTTGCTTCTTCACCTGCATACAGATTTCTCAGGAGGTAGATCAAGTGGTCTGGTGTTCCTATCTGTTTGAGAATTTTCCACAGTTTCTTGGCTTTGGCATAGTTAATAATGCAGAAGTGGATGTTTTTTTGGAACTCTCTTACTTTTTCAATGATCCCACCAATGTTGGCAATTTGATCTCTGGTTCCTCTGCCTTTTCTAAAACCAGCTTGAATATCTGCAGTTTCACAGTTCACGTACTGTTGAAGCCTGGCTTGGAGAATTATGAGCATTACATTGTTACTTTGTGAGATGAGTGCAATTGTGTGGTAGTTTCAGCATTCTTTGGCATTGCCTTTCATTGAGATTGGAATGAAAACTGACCT
>SJYC01009501.1:0-12403 GCA_006408675.1 Madoqua kirkii
GGGTGGCCCCACATGGCATGGCTCATAGTTTCATTGAGTTAGACAAGGCTATGGTCCATGTGATCAGATTGGTTAGTTTCCTGTGATTGTGGTTTTCTTTCTGTTGGCCCTCTGATGGAGAAGGATAAGAGGCTTATGGAAGCTTCATGTCTATAATCTCCTTTAATCCTTATCTCATACTTATGAGAAATGGTATAGCGATAAGACTTCAGGGAGGTGACCTGAATTGCCTAAGACTGCATGAAAGGTTGGTGGCTGTGATAGACTGAACTAGAGCTCCACTGCCCCCATCAGATTCATGCACTGAAGCCCTAACCACCATGTGACTAAACTTGGAAATAAGACCTTTAGAGAAGCAATTGCTGTGAAATGAAATCACAATACTGAGGCCCTAATTGAATAGGACTGATGTCTTTATAAAGAGAGGAAGAGACATTAGACATCTGTCTTTCTCACCATGCGTGCACATAGGGAAGGCCCTGTAGGAGACAGCAAGAAGTATGAAAAGTGAAAGTGGCTCAGTCATGTCCCCCTCTTTGGGGTCCCTTGGACTGTAAGCCCACCAGGCTCCTCTGTCCATGGAATTCTCTAGGCAAGAATACCAGAATGGGTAGCCATTCTCTTCTCCAGAGGATCTTCCTGATCCAGGGATTAAACACAAGTCTCCTGCACTGCAGGCAGATTCTTTACCATCTGAGCCACCAGGGACACTAATGATCCTTCACCACAAAGCAATGACTTCTGAGCTAGCCCTGATGTTCTCTGAATATGGTGAACCAGACTTTCACTTATTTTGCATCATCCAGTGACTCCAACTGAGCCGGCAGAAGAGGCAAAATGAAAATGGATGGAGGGAATCCATGGTGGTGCAGTGGTTAGGACTCTGCGCTTCCACTGCTGTGGACCAAGTTCAGTTCTTGGTTAGGAAACTAAGATCCCACAAGCTGTGCAGTAGGGCCAAGGGAAAAAAAATAGAAAGGAAAGAAAATGAAAGGATGCATGAGGGAGGGAAGAAAACTACTAATGCCAGTATCTTTGTTAACTTCTGTTAGGGCTGTTAACAAACCATCACATAATTCATTGACTTCAAATAGCAATAACTACGCCCTTGCTCAAGATTCTGAAATTTAGGCAGTACGCAGAAAGGAGAGCTCACCTCAGCTCCATGCTGCCTCAGCAGAGATGGTTCCCAGGTGCCTGGAGGATCCACTTCTGAGATGGCAAGTGGGAATGCTGGCTGCCAGCTGGGAACTCAGCTGGAGCTGTTAGCTGAATCGTGTTTCTCCTTCATGGGCGCTCTTCCTGGTTTTGTTAGGCTTCTCATGATGGACAGAGAAGGCAATGGCACCCCAACTCCAGTACTGTTGCCTGGAAAATTCCATGGACAGAGGAGCCTAGAAGACGGCAGTCCATGGGGTTGCTGAGGGTCAGACATGACTAAGCGACTTCGCTTTTCACTTTCATGCATTGGAGAAGGAAATGGCAACCCACTCCAATATTCTTGCCTGGAGAATCCCAGGGATGGGGGAGCCTGGTGGGCTGCTGTCAGTGGGGTCACACAGAGTCAGACACGACTGAAGTGACTTAGCAGCAGCAGCAGCAGCTCATGGTGGAATCCCAAAGATCATCCAAGAGCAAGTGCTTTGAGAGGACAGGTCCCCACATCTGAGACTTTACTGCCCAGAACGGTGGCCACTAGTCTTGTTTGGCTATAGAGCTCTTGAAAAGTGTTTAGTCTGATTCAAATGTGCTTTAAGTACAAGATACACACCCGAATTTGAAAACTTCGTCTGAAAAATAAAAAGTATCAGTTCAGTTCAGTTCAGTTCAGTCACTCAGTAGTGTCTTTGTGACTCCATGAACCATATCATGCCAGGCCTCCCTGTCCATCACCAACTCCCAGAGTTCACCCAAACCCATGTCCCTCGAGTCGGTGATGCCATCCAACCATCTCATCCTCTGTCTTCCCCTTCTCCTCCTGCCCTCAATCTTTCCCAGCATCAGGGTCTTTTCAAATGAGTCAGCTCTTTGCATCAGGTGGCCAAAGTATTAGTGTTTCAACTTCAGCATCAGTCCTTCCAATGAATATTCAGGACTGATTTCCTTTAGGATTGACTGGTTTGATCTCCTTGCAGTCCAAGGGACTCTCAAGAGTCTTTTCCAACACCACAGTTCAAAAGCATCAATTCTTTGGCACTCAGCTTTCTTTATAGTCCAACTCTCACATCCATACATGACCACTGGAAAAACCATAGCATTGACTAGACAGATGTTTGTTGTCAAAGTAATGTCTCTGCTTTTTAATAGGCTGTCTAGGTTGGTCATAATTTTCCTTCCAAGGAGTAAGCATCTTTTAATTTCATGGCTACAATCACCATCTGCAGTGATACTGGATCCTAGAAAAATAAAGTCACTCACTGTCTCCACTGTTTCCCCATCTGTTTGCCATGAAGTGAAAGGACCAGATGCCATGATCTTCGTTTTCTGAATGTTGAGCTTTAAGCCAACTTTTTCACTCTCCTCTTTCACTTTCATCAAGAGGCTTCTCTTCTTCAGAAGAGGCATCAGTTCCTCTTCACTTTCTGCCATAAGGGTGGTATCATCTGCATATCTGAGGTTATTGATATTTCTCCCAACAATCTTGATTTCAGCTTGTGCTTCCTCCAGCCCAGCGTTTCTCATGATGTACTCTGCATATAAATTAAATAAGCAGGGTGACAAGATACAGCCTTGACGTACTCCTTTTCCTATTTGGAACCAGTCTGTTGTTCCATGTCCAGTTCTAACTGTTGCTTCCTGACATGCATACAGGCTTCTCAAGAGGCAGGTCAGGTGGTCTGGTATTCCCGTCTCTTTCAGAATTTTCCACAGTTTATTGTGATCCACACAGTCAAAGGCTTTGGCATAGTCAATAATGCAGAAGTGGATGTTTTTCTGGAACTCTCTTACTTTTTCAATGATTCCACCAGTGTTGGTAATTTGATCTCTGGTTCCTCTCTGTTTTCTAAAACTAGCTTGAACATCTGGAAGTTCATGGTTCATGTACTGTTGAAGCCTGGCTTGGAGAATTTTGGGCATTACTTTACTAGCATGTGAGATGAGTGCAATTGTGTGGTAGTCTGTGCATTCTTTGGCATTGCCTTTGTTTGGGATTAGAGTGAAAACTGCCCTTTTCCAGTCCTGTGGCCACTGATGAGTTTCCTAAATTTGCTGGCATATTGAGTGCAGCACTTTCACAGCATCATCTTTCAGGATTTGAAATAGCTCTACTGGTATTCCATCACCTTCACTAGCTTTGTTTGTAGTGATGCTTCCGAAGACCCACTTGACTTCACATTCCAGGAAGTCTGGGTCTAGGTGAGTGATCACACCATCATGGTTATCTGGGTCATGAAGATCTTTTTTGTACAGTTCTTCACAAGTACCTTATTAAAATTGTGATCCCATTTTGGAATTAAAATATTTTACATGTATTGGGCAAAATAAGATATACTATAAAAATTTATTTCACATGAAAAGATGCTCAACATGGCTCATTTTTAGAGAAATGCAAATCAAAACTTCATTGAATTCTCACCTCACACTGGTTAAAATGGCTATCATAAAAATATCCACACATAATGATTGCTGGAGAAGGTATGGAGCAAAGGGAATCTTCTTGCACTGTTGATGGGAATGTAAGGTGATACAGCCACTATGGAGAACAGTATGGCGATTCCTTAAAAAACACAAAACTACCATATGACCCAGCAATCCCATCAGTGGGCATATACCCTGAGAAAACCATAATTCAAAAAGACACACTTCCCCAATGTTCACAGAAGCACTATTTATAATAGCCAGGACATGGAGGCAACCTAGCTGTCTATGGACAGGTGAATGGATAAAATTGTGGTACATATATACAATGAAATACTACTCAGCCATAAAAAGGACTGAGATTGAATCAATTGTAGCGAAGTGGATAAACCTGGAGTCTGTCAAACCTAGAGTGAAGGAAGTCAGAAAGAGAAAAAATATCCTGTTTTAACACATATATATGAAATCTGGAAAAATGATACCACTGAGCCTATTTTCAGGGCAGGAATAGAGATGCAGACATGGAGAAGAGATTTGTGGACACAGAGGGGAAAGGAGAGGGTGAATCGAATGGAGGGAATAGTGTTGATATAGATACACTACCCTGTGTAAAACAGATAACAAGAAGCTACTCCATCACACAGGAGCTCAGCTTGGTGCTCTGTGATGACCTAGAGGGGTGGGAGGGAGGCTCAACAGGGAGTGGATATACTTATAGCTGATTTATGTCATTGTACAGCAGAAATTAACACAACATTGTAAGGAAATTATCCTCCAAATAAAAATAAATTTAAAAATCCTTATTTTTAAAAATGTGGCTGCTAGAAGTTTGAACATTACATCTGTGGCTCACATTCCATTTCTGTTGTGTTACTCCCAGATTTATCAGGCCTCTGCATGGAACACACTTTTCACTTACCAGGAGCCAAAGCTGATCACATGACCAAGCTGGAGTCATACCAGAAAGAGACTACATAAAGGTGTGACCGCCCAACTAAAGATCTACCATAACTTCCAAAGTTTTCATTAATTAAAAAAAATCTTTTTATGATGCAATTTTATAAAATTAAAAAAGCTGTATAAAAAGCTTTTTCAGAGAAAATGCTTCTAGCTTCAGTACATAATAAGATACAGTATTTTAGGTGTTTCAGCAGGGGTTATACAGCTACACAAAGATCCAGGCACTGATGCAGAGGAATTAACAGCTCTCCTGCAGCTTAAGACTTGAAAATAAAATGAATTTCTGGAAGGAAGTGTGAACAATGTAAAATGGCCACACTAAGACCTAATTGCATGTTACTGAATAAGTACAGCAGTGGCTACTTGCTTATCCTTGGTATCTCCAATATGCCATGTCTTTTAAATTTTATTTTGTATGTGGCTTTTCCTCACTTGGAGTCGTGAGATTCTAATTCATGACATCAGGGGTAGAACCAGATAGGAATGTTTGACAAGTATAATTTAATTCGATAATTCTTGTGTGCATCTCTGGTTGAGAACCGGAGCAGGGCTTGCTTCATGGGCTTTGAAGGGACATGGAGATGGAAGAGGAAGGAAGTCTAAGTTGTTTCTGAAAGAAGGAGTCATTAGAGGTGGGATGGGTTTCAGTTCCTGATGAGAGTTTGCTAAGACTTCCACAATATTACAAAATCAGCAGACAAAAACCTTCTGAGACTGCTTCATGCTCAGGCATCTTGGGCATGGTGGTGGCAATGAAGTGAACTTCAAATTTTTGGGCGACCTGGCCCGGCGTGCTAAGCGTGGGCGGCTGCGACCCAGAGCTTTAAGCATGGCCAAGAGGAGCTACCCCACGTCCGAGGTCAGGGGCAGAGGCTGGGAGGAGACACCCCACATCGGAAGTCAGGGGCAGTGGCTGAGAGGAGCTACCCGACGTCCGAGGTCAGTGGCAGTTGGGAGGAGATACCCACGTCCAAGGACAGGGGTGGCTGAGAGAAGCCACCTTGCACCCGAAGCCAGAGGCGGTGGCCCTGAGGAGCCACCCCTCGCACAAGGCCAGGGGCTGCGGCCGGGAGGAGTAGCCCAAGGAGTGGTGGCTGCATGGGCCCAGGAAGGCCTAGAGGAGCTATCCCACGTTGGTCAGGAAGGGCGGCGGTAAGGAGATAGCCCTCGTTCAAGGTAAGGAGCAGTGGCTGTGCTTTGCTGGAGCAGCCGTGAAGAGATATACCACACCCAAGGTAAGGAAACCCAAGTTAGACAGTAGGTGTTGCAAGAGGGCATCAGAGGGCAGACACACTGAAACCATACTCACAGAAAACTAGTCAGTCTAATCACACTAGGACCACAGCCTTGTCTAACTCAATGAAACCAGTCATGCCTGCGGGGCAACCCAAGACAAGCAGGTCATGGTGGAGAGGGCTGACAGAACGTGGTCCACTGGAGAAGGGAATGGCAAGCCACTTCAGTATTCTTGCCTTGAGAAGCCCATGAACAGTATGAAAAGGCAAAGAGATAGGATACTGAAAGAGGAACTTCCCAGGTCAGTAGGTGCCCAATATGCTACTGGAGATCAGTGGAGAAATAACTCCAGAAAGAATGAAGGGATGGAGCCAAAGCAAAAACAATACCCAGCTGTGGATGTGACTGGTGATAGAAGCAAGGTCCGATGCTGTAAAGAGCAATATTGCATAGGAACCTGGAATGTCAGGTCCATGAATCAATGCAAATAGGTAGTGGTCTAACAAGAGATGGCAAGAGTGAACGTCGACATTCTAGGAATCAGCAAACTAAAATGGACTGGAATGGGTGAATTTAACTCAGATGACCATTATATCTACTACTGCGGGCAGGAATCCCTCAGAAGAAATGGAGTAGCCATCATAGTCAACAATAGAGTCCGAAATGCAGTACTTGGATGCAGTCTCAAAAACGAAGGAATGACCTCTGTTCATTTCTAAGGCAAACCATTCAATACAATGGTAATCCAAGTTTATGCCCCAA
Source organism: Madoqua kirkii (assembly GCA_006408675.1). Lineage (NCBI taxonomy): Eukaryota > Metazoa > Chordata > Mammalia > Artiodactyla > Bovidae > Madoqua > Madoqua kirkii. Next base: position 6,538 of record SJYC01009501.1, read on the forward strand.
CCAGTAATGCTGAACAAGCTGAAGTTGAACGGTTCTATGAGACCTACAAAACCTTTTAGAACTAACACCCAAAAAAGATGTGCTTTTCATTATAAGGAACTGGAATGCAAAAATAGGAAGTCAAGAAACACCTGGAATAACAGGCAAATTTGGCCTTGGAATGCAGAGTGAAGTAGGGTAAAGATTAATAGAGTTTTGCCAAGAAAATGCACTGGTCATAGCAAACACCCTCTTTCAGCAACACAAGAGAAGACTCCACACATGGACATCACCAGATTTTTTCAGATCATGGAAAAGGCAAGAAATATCTATTTCTGCTTTATTGACTATGCAAAAGACTTTGACTGTGTGGATCACAATAAACTGTGAAAAATTCTAAAAGAGATGGGAATACCAGACCACCTAACCTGCCTCTTGAGAAATCAGTATGCAAGTCAGGAAGCAACAGTTAGAACTGGACATGGAACAACAGACTGGTTCCAAATAGGAAAAGGAGTACGTCAAGGCTGTATATTGTCACTCTGCTTATTTAACTTATATGCAGAGTACATCATGAGAAATGCTGGACTGGCAGAAACACAAGCTGGAATCAAGATTGCTGGGAGAAATATCAATAGCCTCAGATATGCAGATGACACCACCCTTATGGCAGAAAGTGAAGAGGAACTAAAAAGTCTCTTGATGAAAGTGAAAAAGGAGAGTGAAAAAGTTGGCTTAAAGCTCAACATTCAGAAAACGAAGATCATGGCATCCAGTCCCACTTCATGGGAAATAGATGGGGAAACAGTGGAAACAGTGTCAGACTTTATTTTTTGGGCTCCAAAATCACTGCAGATGGTGACTGCAACCATGAAATTAAAAGACGCTTACTCCTTGGAAGAAAAGTTATGACCAACCTAGATAGTATATTCAAAAGCAGAGACATTACTTTGCCAACTAAGGTGCGTCTAGTCAAGGCTATGGTTTTTCCTGTGGTCATGTATGGATGTGAGAGTTGGACTGTGAAGAAGGCAGAGTGCTGAAGAATTGATGCTTTTGAACTGTGGTGTTGGAGAAGACTGTTGAGTGTCCCTTGGACTGCAAGGAGATCCAACCAATCCATTCTGAAGGAGATCAGCCCTGGGATTTCTTTGGAAGCAGTAATGCTGAAGCTGAAACTCCAGTACTTTGGCCACCTCATGTGAAGAGCTGACTCATTGGAAAAGACTCTGACGCTGGGAGGGATGGGGGCCTGAGAAGAAAGGGACGATCGAGGATGCCTGATAGCATCATGGATTCGATGGACCTGAGTCTGAGTGAACTCCTGGAGTTGGTGATGGACAGGGAGGCCTGGCGTGCTGTGATTCATGGTGTCGCAAAGAGTGGCACATGACTGAGTGACTGAACTGAACTGCACCAGGGACTTGGCCTACGATGTCCACACAGGGATGGGATTCGGCTGCAGTAGTTTGCCAGGGCTGCCATGACCAAGTTCCACAGACTGGGTAAATTACCTGACATAAGTTCATTTTGTCCCAGTTCTGGAAGCTGGAAGTCTGAGGTCAAGGTGCAGCCAAGGCTGTTTCTCCTGCAGCCTCTCTGCTGAGCTTCGAGGCTGTTTTCTTCCCCTGTCTGCATGTGGTCTTCCCTCCACTGTGTCTGTGGCTGCATCTCCTCTTCCTTTGAGGGCACTGGTCTGGTTGGTTCAGGGCCTACCCTGACACCCTCATTTCAGCCTCATCACCCCTTTAAAGACCTTGTCTCTAAATCCAGTCACTTTCTTCAGTTCCAAAGGTTAGGGCTTCCACATACATTTCTGAGGAATAAAATTCAGCCAATAACAAATGATTTCTAAGATGGGTCTCCCTTAAAATTGTCTGTTTCTTACTTTCTGAGGCCACCTTTCCTCAGTGAACTGAGACCAAAAGACATAATTTAAAAATCAAAAAACCCTAAAGCTAAGAATTTCAGGTTATCTGCTGATACACACATACACACACACGCACACACATGTATACACATGCACACACATGTATATGCATGCATCACACACGCACACACACACATCATTTGGAGAGCACTTTCTGAGGCTGTGCTTGGGTCAGAAGCAGAGTCTTAATAAAACAAAACTATAACCCTGAGCCTTTGGACAAAAGAGCCTTCTCTGAGAACCTGTGATGGCTTAGACCTGAGTGTCCCAAATCACACAGCCAGTGAAATCTGGTTTCAAGTCAACTTATGTGAGAACTGTTTACTTCTCTGCTTTTGAGCCTGGTGCTTTGCGTAAAATAGATGATGAATCTATTGTTAATGTCATCACTGCTAAAACACCAGAAATACTATACCCTATATCTGAGCCACTAGGGAAGCCCATTATGTACTAAAGCTGGAAGTTTTTCTTTGATTTTGTATAGAGCTTTTGATGTCAAGTTATTTTACAAAATTACATTAAATCATGTTTTTAATTGAACAAGATGGTAAAGCTGAAAGATCTAGTATAATACTAATAACAGGCTAACTCAATTCAGATAGGGAAAATCATTCCAGAAAGAAAGAAGAATATATGCAAAAGCGGAGAAGGGGCATGATGAATCCAAAGGATTGAAAGTTGCCAAGTTTGATAGCAGTGGTCAGTAAAAGGCTCAGGCAATGAGAGGTGTGGTCTGGGACTTCAATGTTCACTTGGGGATGAGTAGGGTCACAGAAGCTTCCATCTCTATTTTTGGGAGCATGTCCAAGTGGAATGAAGTGTTTTCATACATTGTGTGGTTTTTCATGCTTACCACCCTGCATCAGATCTTGCCAGGAAAGATCGAGTTTAAGTGAGTAGCACATTTATGTCTCAGAAGTTATCAAGAGCAAGTCTTTTGTCCTTAACCCTGAGACCGTGTGGCACTGGAGCTTTCTAGTATATAGTTACAAAAGGAACTTGTTTCTCAACTACCATATCTTACACATTTCCTGGGACCTCCCCCAGTGTTCCCGTGAAGGGTGACTCCCATGTCCTCTGATAACGCCCACTCTGAAACTACAGTTCCAAGTAATAACTGCCATTTTCTCTACTCCCTGGCTCACTTTTGAGAAATCTTAGCTATGAGGCTACTTAAAGGCATTCTAGAGTGATTCCTGCTAGAGTGGACCCAGGGAGGACCATTTGTGTTTGTGCCCTGAGTCTTTGATGTTGTTATTCGCTCAGTTGTGTCCGACTCTGCAACCCCATGGACTGTAGCTCTCCAGGCTCCTCTTTCCGTGGAATTTCCCAAGCAAGGATACCGGAGAAGGTTGCCATTTCCTTCTCCAGGGGATCTTCCTGATCCAGGATCGAACCTAATTCTCCAGCATAGGAAGTGGATTCTTTACCTCTGAACCACCAGCCAAGAGTCTTAGAGAATAACAATGTCATCCTGCCAAATCCTCAGGCAAGAAAATATGGCAGTCAACCATAATTCAGTCATGAATTCGAACAATTCTTTGCCATTTATGTATTTACCTTTTCTTCTGCCTGGGAGGCTCCATCCTCTGTTATCTTTATGGTTTCTTTCCTCACTTCCAATCTCTACTCCAATATCATTAGAAAGAACTTCCCTGGCCACTCTAGAGTAAAATCACCCCTCAGTGTTTGTCTTCCTTACCCTAACTTCTTTAAATGTTTATTTAGCCTGCTCTAGCGTGTTCCTAAAATGTTAATGTCCCCTGATGCTGTTGAAGTCATAACTCACTCACTGATCCTCTATTCATTCATCACACAAAGGCTTTTTGAGCACCTGCCATATGGCAGGGGCTATGCTCAGTTATTATTATTATTATGTTATACAATAATAATATTATTATAAGTTATTATTATTAAAGGAAGTCAACCTTGAATATTCATTGGAAGGATTGATGCTGAACCTGAAGCTCTAATACTTTGGCTGCCTGATGCAAAGAGCTGATTCATTGGGAAAGACCCTGATGCTGGGAAAGATTGAGGGCAGAGGGAGAAGGAGGCAACAGAAGATGAGATGGTTGGATGGCATCACCAGCTCAATGGACATGAGTTTGCGCAAACTCCAGGAGATGGTGAAGGACAGGGAAGCCTGGCATTCTGTGGTTCATGGGGCCACAAAGAGTCAGACATGACTTAGCAACTGAACAACAGTATGTTCAATTATAGCAATAGGGAGAAAGATCATTTTCTATTAAAAGACAAAGAAGTGAATAAATGTACTTGGTCACTTTATGATGGAGAGGAGGCCTGTTGGGGGCTACCTTAATTTGAGTGGCCAAGGAAGTCTTTGTGAGAAAAGCATTGTCAGGAGCTGGTTATACCAGCCTCTGCTCCGTCACCTTCTAGCTCTCAGCCTTCTTGGGATGTGGGCTCAAATCTAGGCCCAGGAGCTGGGCAGGGAGCAGATGCTGCATCATCCCCTCCATCAGTCTGTCTTCTTCCTTTTCCTACTTTCTCCTTCTGCCAGTTACAACATACACACTTCTGATGCGTGAATATGGATGGGTACAAAAGGGATGATCTAGGGGCTGGGCAAGGGAAGAAGACGAGCTCATCTTCACTGACAGTATCAAAGCCCTGGTTGAGTCACATGCCACGACATTTCATAATGTTTCACCCAACGTGGGGACTGTCTATGTAAATCTAATGTTGTGGTCATTTTGGTCTCAGGAAACTCAAAAGTCTTTTCAAGGTATGTAACAATGACCTTTTCAAAATGCAAGTCAGATTACACCACTCTGCTGCCCTGGTAGCAGGATCCCCTGTTCTGCCCTTGGGATAAAAGCTAATTCTGGCTCTGGGACCTTGTGTGATGTGGCTCCAACCTCTCCAGCCCCATCTTCAGTCACTGTTCCCCTCACTATTCCCTGTGCTCACACTGGGGGGGTCTTTGAATCCTTTGGACTCACCCTGCTTCCTCCCAGCTTTTGCACATGCCATTCCCTCTTTCCAGAATACTTTTCCCTCTGTCTTTACCAGGATAACTCATTCTTAATATTTTACTCAAATGTTAGTCATATTTCTTCAAGGAACTCTCTCATGATCACTTGTCTTTCCTTTATAGCATGTGTAGACTTGTGATTTCATATCAATCATGCCTGATTGATGCTTTTGAACTGTGGTACTGGAGAAGACTCTTGAGAGTCACTTGGGCAGCAAGGAGATCAAACCAGTCAAATCTAAAGGAAATCCATTCTGAACATTCATTTGAAGGGCTGATGCTGAAACTGAAGCTCCAAAAGTTTGGCCATCTGATGCAAAGAGCCGACTCTTTGGAAAAGACCCTGATGCTGGGAAAGATTGAAGGCAGGAGGAGAAGGGGATGACAGAGGACGAGATGGTTGGATGACATCACTGACTCAATGGACATGAGTTTGAGTAAGCTCTGGGTGATGGAGAAGGACAAGGAAGCCTGGCATGCTGCAGTCCATGGGGGTGTAAAGAGTTGGACACAACTTAGTAACTGAACAGCAACAACAAATACCTGATTCATGTCATCTCCACCACTAGAGACTAAGCTCTGTGGCGTCTGGGATTGTGGCCATTTCTGCTGACCACCGCACACCCAGTCTTAACCCAGGGCCAGCCATGCAGTGGTTATGTATACTGGTTAATGCTTGTTGAATGAGTAAACCATCAGATCAATAAAAAAACCTCTTTCTTTGTACTTCCCTTTAGGCATAAGCAAGATTAGTTTCATTTGTTGGAGAAAAACAAAGTCTTTGTCCAGACACACAGTCCACTGCATGGAAAATATGGGGTCACTCTTCCAAAGAGGCAACTCCCTTTTTCCTGCAAGTTGATTAGTTGTTGGTTTTGCTAGAGACAGTCCTGCCTTGGAGACAGTGATGCTCATGGTGAAAGTGTGGGGGGGTGGGTGGGAGGGTTTGCTGATGAAGA
>SJYC01009502.1:0-15795 GCA_006408675.1 Madoqua kirkii
TGGGGGGGGGAGGGTGGGACGGTTGGCTGAGGAAGATCACATGAAGTGAGTTGAACTGTATCTCTGCATCACAGTTTTGTGTGTGTATGTGTGTGTAAGCGTGTGTGTTCATGTGCCTTAATATACTTAGACAACTTTTACATTTATTTTCCTACCTCATTTTTTCTACTGTTCCTTCCTTCTCAACCCAAGTTAACGGCTTTATCCAGAGGTTGTTGGTGTAAATGGAATAAAACCCCTGGGGATCATAAATAAGATTCAAGAGGAGTAACCAGCAGAGGTTTGGGGAAATGATGGCTCCTCCCTCCTCCTCTATAATTTATTGTTCTCCTTCCATGGGAAGCCAAATGATATTTCTCTAATTAACAGACACAAGCAACTATCGTATAAATCAACATCACAGCCTTTTTAGTGATGCGATCACTTTATGATCAGGGGATATAAATTAAACATCACAAATGCATCTCAAGCAGAAAAACATAATGGAATAAGAGAGAAGGGTTGTCTGGCTCTGGGACCTGTCAGCACTGAGAGGGATCAGCACTCTGGAGCTGCTGATTTCACCCTAGGGGTATGTTCTGGCCATGGTTAGGGACACCGAACATTCATGTAATTTCTGTCTTATGTTGCCTGCAGATATGAGCTGGGTGTCTGTACAATGGACAGCCCAGGAGTTGGGAGGTAACCTCAGCCCTGAAACCTATTCCCTCCATGAACTTTGGGGTGTCACTTGCTTCCAGGAGCTCTGATTTTTTCTTTTCATTTCATTGCAAATTGATTATAATAATGGTACTTACTTCGTAGCATGATTGTGGGCATCAACACATTAATGAGTGTAAGATGCTTAGGATTATGTCTGACATGTAAAGAAATATTTAACTCAATTGAACTTCAATGGTTATGCTGCAAGTTTCAGCTCTTCTTTTTAATGTGCCTGTGTATGTGCCTACATGCTAAAGAGCTTCAGTGTCCAACTCTTTGCAACCCCATGGACTATAGCCTGCCAGGCTCCTTGTCCATAGGATTCTCCAGGCAAGAATAATGGAGTGGGTTGCCATGCCCTTCTCCAGGGGATCTTCCTGACCCAGGGATTGAACCCATGTCTTTTATGTCTCCTACATTGGCCAGACATTATCTCTCATGTCTCCTGCACTGGCTAGTGGGTTCTTTACCACTAGGGCCACCTGAGAAGCCCTTTTAATGTGCATAATTAAAATGCTGATTTCTGGGCCACAGCCCCCACAGTCTGATTCCACAACCTGGGGAAGAGTCCAGGACTCTGCATTTTAACAACCTTTATGATGCTTCTGGTATTGGCAGTCTGTGAATTATATTTGGAAAACACTGCTCTATGGCATGCATGGAAAATTAAGGTATTTGCTGAATATCTAGTACAGTCTCCATACTACCTGCTAGGAATAAGACACTGCCAAAAAATATCCAGGTAATAGACAAGCTATTTTTACACTTCCTTCTGGAAAGTGGACTCTGGGTAAATGCTTTGCTGTGGTCATCATCCTTCTCCCATTCTTCTAATGCAGATCTGGCTTCCTAAGCTTGGAGGATGACTGGAAGATGTGGCTCCATCTGGAGATTAGGGTGAGGAAGATGAGCTACAATGAATCCTTTGATCATCTTTCTTTCTCCGTGGCTCTCTTTTTCTTTCCCAAGTTTGGTAATTATTTATTAGTTCCTCCTAACCTCAAACCTTAGGGAGGGGATAATATGTTATAGTTTATAAAACACTTATCTGTTCATGGTATCATGTAGCATTCCCAATCCTGTGAGACCGGCAGAGAAGAGACATGATTATTTCCATTGAACAGATGAGAAAACTGAGGCTCAGAAAAGAAATCTATTTTTTTCCGAAGTTATACAGTGAGTCTCGATTTTAGGACTGCTCATCCTAAAGCTCCTATTTTTCTCACTATGACACAGTCTTTGGTCTTTACCCTTGCTTAGAAACAAATGATCGTGGCATGTTGTTACCATGTGTAAGCAACGATCTATATTTTGATGAGCACATGTCTGACTGTGCCAGTGTGTCAGTGTGTGTGCTGGAGATGTGGGTGAAAAACCGCCTATTTAGCTCCCGTCCCCTGTCCCTTTATCTTCTGATTACTCCAGCACTATCCCCTCCATCTCATACTCAGGCCCCCAGTGCAGGTTTTCATTTCTTTTAACTGAAGAAACAATGTCTTTACACTCAATTCCTGACATTTTAAGCAAGTTCAGTAGCCACTGTCCCCTGAAGTTCTTGGAGCATTTCATAGAATGCAGTGACATTTTAAAAGCTGAGAAGCTTGTGTGTTTGCGGACACAGGAGCATTTCTTTCCTCTCCCCTTTGGCCCTTCTCTCATCCAGTCCTCTTGGCAGCCTGTCTTCACTGCTCAAGGGAAAGATGACCCAACCACAACACAGAGAAAAGAGGGATCATGGATGGGTTCCTGCATTTCCAAAGCTCAGGCTGTAGGGTGAAGGGAAGACCTACATGTATACCTTGAGCATAGATCTGGGGAAGCCCTAATAAGCAAGGAATAAATGAAGTCCTGGACTCTGGGAAGGGAAGGATGCAGAGGTGATGAGGGAGAGGCATGAATGGGCTTAAGAGGCTGGCTCTGAATGGAGAGAGTGTGTGAACAGAGCAGAGCAGCATCTGGAGGCATCTCAGGCTCAGGCTTGGCATCCTCTCAAGAAGGTCTGGTCCAGGGTTTACACTTGGAAGATGAAGGGGGACCTCTTTTGGACCTGCAAAGGGCCCAGCCATCCCTCAGTTGAATGACACATACTGCCTGCCCTGGGGACTTAGCAGTGACTACCCTTCCCATTGGATGAGCCCCTTTGACCCACCAAGCACGTTGTGCTCAACAGACTGCAAGACTAATCTCTGTCCCCATCCACCCCACCCCACTGGCCTCCACTGGCCAACTCTCATTTCAATACCATGGGATGCAAATAATCTGAGTCAGAGAGTGTGTACCCTGAGCACCCAGAGGGTGTGGTGGTGGGTTTTGTTTTGGCTTTACTTAGAACACTTATTTTTATTAGAGCACTTTTAGCTTCAGAGCAGCATAAAGACAGTGCAGAAATTTCCCATATATTTCCCGCCTCCACACTTGCATAGCCTCCCCATTGTCAACATCCTCCACCATTGACAACATCTCCACATTGTGCACATCCCCCACAGGATGGGACATCTGTCACAATGGATGGTCCTATTTGACAGTCAGTATCAACCAGGGTTTGTAATTTACATTGTTGGTATTGTACATCCTGTGGATTTAAAGACATGTATCATGACATGTCTCTACCATTACAGTATCATACAGAATATTTTCACTGCCATAAAAATCCTCCATGCTCTGCCTGTTCATTCTTTCCCACCCACCTTGCCTGGTAACAACTAATTTTTTTACTATCTCCATAATCTCACTTTTTCCAAAATGTCATTTACTTGGGATAAAACAGTATGTAGCCATTTCAGATTGCCTTCGTAGTATGGATTCAAGGTTTCTCCATACCTTTTTATAGCTGGATGACTCATTTCCTTTTAGCATTGCATAATATTCCATTATCTGGATGTACCACCATTGATTTATCCTTTATCTAAGGACTTCTTAGCTGTGTCCAACTTTAGGCAATTATGAATCAATTATGAATCACTATAAATATCTTGTGTGGGTTTTTGTGGACATAAGTTTTCAGCTCTTTTGAATAAATGCCAAGGAGTGTGATCATTGGATCATACCATAAGAGTGGGCTTCCCAGGTAGCGCTAGTGGTAAAGAACCCACTTGCCAATGCAGGAGACATAAGAAATTTGGGTTCAATCCCTGGGTCGGGAAGATCTCCTGGAGGAGGGCACAGCAATGCTCTAGTACTCCCGCCTGGACAATATCGTGAACAGAGGAGCCTGGTGGGTCCACAGGGTTTCAAAGAGTCAGACGTGACTGAAGCGACTCAGCATGCATGCATGCATGCACCGTAAGAGTATGTTTAGTTTTATAAGAAACTGCCAAACTGTCTTCTAAATTAGCTGCGCCATTTTCCATTGCCACCAGCAATGAGTACTGGTGAATGAATATTTCTGTTGTTCTCCATCTAAACCAGAGTTTAGTGGTGTGCGTTTTCTGGGTTTGGGTCATCCCTATATGTGTATCATGGTGTCTCGTAGTGGTGGCAGTATCTGAAAGAAAGCCTTCAGCATCCATACTTGAGTGGAACCAGTTGGGCCATCTGAAATACATCCCTTATCCTCAGAGCCCAGACAGTGGGTGGTAAACCTGTGTTGTGCATATGTACATGGGAAATCAGGCCCATGGAATTTGTGCCACATCAGATAGACTTTTATACTTCACTCGAATAAAAATGTGAATACAAGTGCCACTAGTTTAAAAAAATGTTGGGAGGAAACAGGGAATGAAAACGCCTATCAATTCTTGTTCATGTGTACATTTATGGATTGCTTGGCCCACTGGTTGCAAATCTGAAAAGGAGGGTCACTGTTTGAGTACAGTGACAAGGTGCATGACCAGGCATGAGTTTCCAGGTGGTTGTAATCTAAGAGTCCTTGCACTTTCCCTCTGGGATAATAGCCCATTTGCTTCCAGACATTCCTGATGCCTGACATGTGGGCTTCAGAGGGGCTGTGGGCCACAACAGTGTGGTGTCTATTACACAATTGCTACCTAACTTTAAAAAAAAAAATGATTGGAGTAGAGTTGATTTACAACGTTGTGTTTGTTTCAGATGCACAACAAACTGAATTGGTTGTATGGATGTATCCACTCTTTTTCAGATTCTTTCCCCATTATAGGCCATTGAAAGTGAAAGTGAAAATTGCTCAGTCATGTCCAACTCTTTGCGACCTCATGGACTATACAGTCCATGGAGTTCTCTGGGCCCAAATACTGGAATGGGTTGCCTTTCCCTTCTCCAGGGAATCTTCCCAACCCAGAGATCGAACCCAGGTCTTCTGCATTGCAGGCGGATTCTTTACCAGCTGAGCCACAAGGGAAGCCCATATAGGCCATTACAGAGCATTAAATACAGTTCCCTTTGCTATACAGTTCAGTTCAGTTGCTCAGTCGTGTCTGACTCTGCAACCCCATGGACTGCAGCACGCCAGGCTTCCCTGTCCATCACCAGCTCCCGGAGCTTGCTCAAACTCATGTCCATCAAGTCGGTGATGCCATCCAGCCATCTCATCCTCTGTTGTCCCCTTCTCCTCCTGCCTTCAGTCTTTCCCAGCATCAAGTTATATTCCAGTGAGTCAGCTCTTCACATCAGGTGGCCAGAGTACTGGAGTTTCAGCATCAGCATCAGTCCTTCCAATGAATATTGGTAGGTGCTACATAGCAGGTCCTCATTCGTCGTCTGTCTTATATATGGTAGTGTGTATATGTCAATCCCACTCTCCCACTTTGTCCCTTCCCCCTAGTAACCATGGGTTTGTTTTCTCCATCTGTAACTATTTCAGAGGAAATATATGGTATGTTAACTGCTTTGTTTTTCTTAAATGAGAACCACTCCATGAGGCTAACCTATCATTTTATTGCTCCCATCTGATTCAGCCCAAATTCAAAACTATTCATATCTTCTGCAGGAATCCTGAGATAACATGGCAGCCAAACTTTTGCTTTAACAACCATGTCTTTGTCCCCGCCGCTATTGCAAATTCTGAATTCCATCCTGTGTCAGCAGTCTTCCTGTTAAGGCCCTATTGATCTGGAGATGGAGGAACTCATTTTTCTTTTCAAGGTATGGAAGTGAACGTGGTCCTGGCACTTAACTAGATGGTGGGAGGAAGTTGGCTTCCAGCCCTCCCTCTCCCCCATTCACCCACCATGTCTAATTAAAATGAAGCCTACCTTCTTTGATGAGTTCATAAGTGTTTTACAGACAAGCAGGATGTAGCAACTTTGCAAGACACTGTTTAAAGATCTTCGACATCTGAGAAAGCCACAAAATCCAATAATCCTACTTTCAGAACTCCAGGGTGCCCACCGAGATCAATCTCATATCTAAACATCACATAAAGAGAGTGCATTGCATTATAGACTGGTTTCTATTGAACCCCACCTAAGAAACAGCATTAGACAGTTTTGAAAAGAGAATGGAGCCTATACCAAAGAGAATGGAAAAGGCTGTCAAATTCTAGAAAATTTTTCCCTTGATTAAAGCTGCACTTTCAAAATTGTTACATTATTAACAAAAGTCAGCTTAGCTCCAATTTATCTTCCAGACAGTTTCTTGATGGATTAGATGCTGGGAATGAACAGAACAACAAACTGAATTGGTTGTATGGATGTATCCACTCTTTTTCAGATTCTTTCCCCATTATAGGCCATTGAAAGTGAAAGTGAAAATTGCTCAGTCATGTCCAACTCTTTGCGACCTCATGGACTATACAGTCCATGGAGTTCTCTGGGCCCAAATACTGGAATGGGTTGCCTTTCCCTTCTCCAGGGAATCTTCCCAACCCAGAGATCGAACCCAGGTCTTCTGCATTGCAGGCGGATTCTTTACCAGCTGAGCCACAAGGGAAGCCCATATAGGCCATTACAGAGCATTAAATACAGTTCCCTTTGCTATACAGTTCAGTTCAGTTGCTCAGTCGTGTCTGACTCTGCAACCCCATGGACTGCAGCACGCCAGGCTTCCCTGTCCATCACCAGCTCCCGGAGCTTGCTCAAACTCATGTCCATCAAGTCGGTGATGCCATCCAGCCATCTCATCCTCTGTTGTCCCCTTCTCCTCCTGCCTTCAGTCTTTCCCAGCATCAAGTTATATTCCAGTGAGTCAGCTCTTCACATCAGGTGGCCAGAGTACTGGAGTTTCAGCATCAGCATCAGTCCTTCCAATGAATATTGGTAGGTGCTACATAGCAGGTCCTCATTCGTCGTCTGTCTTATATATGGTAGTGTGTATATGTCAATCCCACTCTCCCACTTTGTCCCTTCCCCCTAGTAACCATGGGTTTGTTTTCTCCATCTGTAACTATTTCAGAGGAAATATATGGTATGTTAACTGCTTTGTTTTTCTTAAATGAGAACCACTCCATGAGGCTAACCTATCATTTTATTGCTCCCATCTGATTCAGCCCAAATTCAAAACGATTCATATCTTCTGCAGGAATCCTGAGATAACATGGCAGCCAAACTTTTGCTTTAACAACCATGTCTTTGTCCCCGCCGCTATTGCAAATTCTGAATTCCATCCTGTGTCAGCAGTCTTCCTGTTAAGGCCCTATTGATCTGGAGATGGAGGAACTCATTTTTCTTTTCAAGGTATGGAAGTGAACGTGGTCCTGGCACTTAACTAGATGGTGGGAGGAAGTTGGCTTCCAGCCCTCCCTCTCCCCCATTCACCCACCATGTCTAATTAAAATGAAGCCTACCTTCTTTGATGAGTTCATAAGTGTTTTACAGACAAGCAGGATGTAGCAACTTTGCAAGACACTGTTTAAAGATCTTCGACATCTGAGAAAGCCACAAAATCCAATAATCCTACTTTCAGAACTCCAGGGTGCCACCGAGATCAATCTCATATCTAAACATCACATAAAGAGAGTGCATTGCATTATAGACTGGTTTCTATTGAACCCCACCTAAGAAACAGCATTAGACAGTTTTGAAAAGAGAATGGAGCCTATACCAAAGAGAATGGAAAAGGCTGTCAAATTCTAGAAAATTTTTCCCTTGATTAAAGCTGCACTTTCAAAATTGTTACATTATTAACAAAAGTCAGCTTAGCTCCAATTTATCTTCCAGACAGTTTCTTGATGGATTAGATGCTGGGAATGAACAGGAGGAGTTTTTATGTTCCTTTTGGGGACACAAAGGTGCTATTAATTCTTCCCTTGGTACCTGTAGTAATACCTGCACAAGGTCCTTCTGAGTGGGTTAATGAGGGTTGAAGTTGTACTTTTTAGTGGGAGGGGCACCTAGACCCACACCTGTCCTGGCATGTGCCACTCAGTGCAAGGAGTGTGTGTCTGGTATTTGTTTGTAGACACGACCCAAGCACAGAAAAGAACATTTGAGTCAGATATGTGGAGAGGTTCCTTTTGCTGAGATTGAAAAGGGTTCCTTTAGCTTCTTTCTTGGCAAATAATAGCATTGAAAGATGTTTTCCATTTTTCTTTAGGACAAGAAATAGATTTACCTGACACATTTAGTTTCTCAGTATTTTTATTTTTGTTAATATTTCTAAAACTATGCTTTATGGAGCACTTGATCTGTGTGTAGGGGAAGCAAATATCCCTGTGCTTCATTAAGCTTGAAAAATGTTGCTGAAACACATTTAAAGGTTGTCTTTACTGTAGGACTTTTCAGAGCCTTTAATATGCCAAAATACCTGGTGAATTTTCAAATAGTTGGAAAGTGAAGCTAATATTGAATGTCCTAGACATATTTGATCATGAAATTCTTTATCAACAAACCTCTCTCTCTTGACAGCTTTTTTTGGGACTATGCTCTGGAAAATGCTTCTTGCTTTAGGTACACATTACTTTTCATTAAGATTCAAAAGAAAGGGACAGTCAGGCGGGTTGGTTTTCCCTTAAAATACACCCCCACTTTTCTTTTGAGTTCTCCCAAGACTGGGTTTTCAAAACTGCAATAATCACCTAAGTCTCTGATTCAAAGGCAGTTATTGGTATTTGGCTGGATCTGAGCTGTCATAGATACAAACAATTGCTTGGAACTGAATTATATATTTTTGAGTAGTTCCAATTTCCTCATGTCTGTTCCTATACATTTGAGAAGTTCTGAGACAAGAAGTCTTGTCAATTTGAAGCTCAATATCTAGATAAAAGCATCATCTCAGAGGCTCAGCTATTTTTCATACTAAATATTTCAAACCCATCCCCCTCTTTATGTGACCTTAAAATTTGTTTTCATTTTTCTCTAAATATCTTCTGATAGCTCTTTTCAGCCAATGAAAGTTCAGTGTAGATTCCTAACATTGTTTCCCAATGTTGTAATATTAGGCTTCCCTGGTGGTTCAGATGGTAAAGAATCTACCTATAGTGCAAGAGACCCAGGTTCAATCCCTGGATCAGGAAGATCCCTTGGAGAAGGGAATGGACACTCTCCCTTCAGTATTCTTGCCTGGAGAATTCCGCAGACAGAGGAGCTCCAGTTCACGGGATCACAAAAGATTGAACACGACTGAGCGACTAACACTTCACTTTATGTTTACTAATGTAATGTCACTTGACCTAACTCCCCAAAGCCTACCCTTTTCTGCCTATCTCTTTCTTTCTTCTCTCTTTCCCTCCCTCCTTCTCCCTCTGTCATAAAGATTTTACTCTTCAAGTTTTTGTTAGATATGGACCAATGTCCTTTGGACATGTACATATGCAGGATTTGGGACAAAACCAGGTTAGAAGAGATCTCAAATCAGAAAACCCCAAAACAAGAACCCTAATATGTTCTCACACTATGCTCCATGACCTCTCTTTATTTTGTACTGGTTCCAACTTAAGTAAATTCCGTGGCATTTAGTTGGTGAGACACTAACTCTTTTATGGCAAAATGAATTAGTGTGTTATTTATATATTTTAAACTTAGACACTCCCTTAAGGCTCACAGCCAAGTCAATAAAGTTATGTTTGAAGATGGAGTTTGAAATTCTATTTTCATTCATTTTAATGGTTTACAAGTAAATTGCATTTTCTACTTCATTCTGTGACATAAGTCAATAGGTATCCAATGTAAATGCAGTTCATTTATATCTGAATTGATGTTCTGTCTGCCATTACCTTATGTTTCTAATGCATTCTGATACATTAGTAAATAGGCTTGTCTGATTAATCATTAGCACATGAAAAGAATTAGCTGTTGCCTGCCAAATGGAATTATTGACACTGATAAGAGGACCGCCGATGATGGTATCACCTGAAAATGGAGTGTTCGAGTGATTCCAGAAAAAAAAAAAAAACGCCTCCATAAATATGGAGAAATCAGAAAGTATTTCGTCAGTTCTTCATATGATGGGCATTATATAGTTTTATTTAAAGAATAAAAAACAAGGACTTCTCTGGGGGCCACGCTTCCAGTGCAGGGAGTGTGGGTCCCATCCCTGGTCAGGGAAATAAGAGCCCACATGCTGTATGGCACAGCCAAGAAGTAAAAGTTTTAAAATAAACCATCAGTAGCAGAAACAAAACACAATTTTCTAACACTCTAACTGTACGGAAAAATGTCTTGACTTACTTTATAAACTTTGTTGCCTAAAATCTAAATACATTTTTAGCCTAGGAAAGAAACTTCTTGACCGCTACCAATGGAGAATATCAGAGGTTTAGCACCTGGTGGCTCAGATGGCAAAGAATCTGCCTGCAACGCGGGAGACCTGGGTTTGATCCCTGGGTTGGGAAGATATCCTGGAGGAGGGCATGGCAACCCAATCTGGTATTCTTGCCTGGAGAATCCCCATGGGCAGAGGAACCTGGGAGGTTACAGTCCATGGGGTTGCAAAGAGTCAGACACGACTGAGCAACGAAGTGCACAGAACCTTCAAGAAGAAAAAAAGAGCCCAGTGAAAGCCCTTAGAAGCTGTGGTGCACAACCTGAAGCTCAGCCCTGTTTAGCCTGAATGCCAGTGCTCCAGGTAGCCCATCTTGACCCAATTTTGCCAGAAAAGTTGATGCAGGCCAGAGAATATACATGCATGTCACCCACCCACACCCCTCAGCACATGCCTGCAGGAACACACATCCGCCGAGGGGCAGATGTCCATGCTCTTTGGGGAAACCTCATGCTACACATACACAGGCAACCAGACTGGAAATTTGTGTGATGCACCGCAACTCTGCACTTCCCCGGAATAAGGCAGCATGGCATACCTAAAAGGGTCAGAGCCCCATCATTTTGAAAATGCTCGTGTAACTCTGCTTTGTTATTGTCTGACCCATTCGGTTTAAAAGCTCTTCTGTGTGATTGCCAATACATTAATGTGAAGTAACGATAAAGTCTAGCTGCCTGAGCTGCCAAAAACTGGCGCAGTGTCTTCCGGCGGCGCTGCAGTGCGGCGGCAGGTTACAGGGTCGCTATTGCTGGGGTTTGTCTTCCAGAGGATGGCGGCCAAAAGTGCTGTCGTCCGTGTGTTTTCTTCCGCTCCGACCTGAAGCCCAGGTGCAAGCTGCTTTAGAAATGTGGCTAATGCAGGGCCGTATTCCCCTGGGAGATTCCTTACTGAGCAAGGACCCATAGGAGCCTAATGTCTAGCATGTGTTCAGTGGTCCACCCACTCTTCCCTTTCCTCAGTTTCCTCCTGTGTGTCCAGTTTTGAAAATGATTGCTGTCCTTTCCCAAGGTGTTTGAATTTCAAACAAAATGATGCTCACGGAGACGTTAAGGAAGGACTTATTAAATGCAAGATGGTGAAGTCCTGTGGTTTTTGTATGTCTTCTCGCTATAAAATTGAAAGCTACTTGAAGACCTGTACAGTGGGTTCCCTAGGTAGCACGAACTGAACAATTATTTAAGTTTAACACAAATGAAAAGCTGCATGTTGCATTTTCTCTTTTCCAGTTCGAGGCAGAATGTTCTCTCACTTTTAATGTGGCCTTCAGATCTATTATATTGCTTTGTGAACTACACACAGGAGATAGTGCATGGATTGCTTTTGAGGTCTGTGTTAAATCATATGGAGCATGGCTAGAGGACTCGTGTGCATCCCCAGTCCCATGTATGTTCTTTGATCTTGGCTTCAGGGGGAGGTTTTCTCAGTTGTCCTGATGAGAAAAGTTTTCGAGGGCTTGGCAAACAGCATGGACCACCTCACAGGGACAGGGAAATGCATGATTCATGGGGGATTGATCTGTTGTGCACACTGGATAGAAAGAGTGGCTGTCATATGGGTTCTGGAGCCCCATTGCCTGTGTTCTCATCTTGGGCTTCTCACTTAGAAGTTGTGTGACTTTGGGCAAAGTTACTGTTAACATACGTCTGTCTTGGTTTTCTCATTGTGCAATGGGGATTTATAATACCACCTAACTCATGGGATTGTTGAGAAGAGTAAAGTTATAAAATGTGTATTAGCCTTGAGTTCAGTGTTTGGCTCGTAATCGAAAAACCTCACTATCATGGTTATTCCTGAAGACAATGATGGTGGTGGTGGTGACGAACTTAGTGCAGGATTAATGGGAGGTGGGCTTGGCCACCTGCCAGACGGGAATGTGAGAAGTTCTGAACATCATTCTTAGATTTCCCTTAGTGTTAACAAAGTGATTGAGGTCCTCAGAGTAACTCATACCTGGGATGCTTAAAGAGCTCTTTCCCCGAACTATGTTTGCCTCTTAAAGATCTCTTTCCCCGAACTGTGTCTGCCTCTTTCTTTTTTTTTGTAGGACTTGTCTGTCTGGTTCCCAGCCGTATCACCCATGCCAAGAAGAGTGCCTGGAGTCTGGTCAGCACTCAATAAATATTTGTGAAGTGTATGAATGACTCTTCTACTCCTGAAAGGGAATCCTTTGCTTTTTGTATTTAGTTTAAGACACGTTTGCCAGATTCATTGCAACTAAGTGAGTTCCTTTCCCTTACACCTAAAATAAGAGTAATAGAGGACTATTTTGCTCGTAATAAAATAGACAGAGTTGGTTTAAGCATGTCAACACCTAGAGCTATAAATACCGGTCTCCGGCTCTACCACACTATACATTTGGGGATCCACTGGAGTCACCCTTCAGTGAGACTGTCACTGAGAAACCACTCAGTGGAACACAAGGACCTTCTTATGCTTTCCTTCCCACGCTGGATCATCATGTAACATCGCTTCATTTCCTACGACAGCACCCAGAAACGTGGCAGCAAGCCATTCTCTGGGCAGGGGCAAGGAAGCCAGGAAGTGTGAAATTTTATTAATTATTACAAAAATAAACTGCGGGGCTGAGACTCGCTACCACTAAGTGCAAGTGTGAAAATCCCACTTCCCTGGTGAAGAAAAAACTCCTCGTTAACTACAAAGATCTTCCCTCAGCAACACGTAAGCAGGAGAAAAGAATAGAATGTAGACACTATCAGCATTTTAAACAAATGGCAAGTTTACCTCTCAAAGGTGATGCTGTAAATCATATTTCCTTCCGTGGTAGTAGTAGATGCTGCCGTGTTGTGCTTTTTCCTTTCAAATATTTTTTCCCCTAGAAAGGATCTAGGAAACAGGTTGTCCATTGATTCATGTCTTGCAATATGTTAGCTATTAATAATATTCTCATTTCATAATTTTTTCCTCTTTTGAATGTGTTCCAGATGTTCACCTTGCAAATGTGAATTTTAAATGCTCACTGTTTCAATCATCTTGTGTGCCAGGAACTTTAAGCCAGTTGGTAGCCTTCTTTTCAAAACGAAAAGGTGACCGTGAAAAGTTGAGGAGGGGGAGACAGCACATTCTTCTGATAGAATAGGGTGCTGGATATGAAAATAGATGCATGATTTTGACTTCTTGGAATTTTGTGACTCTCTTTATTCATATATTTTGAAGAAATTGATTTTATGCTTTTATTTTTGATAAATAATATTTTTAAAACATTGATTAACAAAATAGGTTTATTACAGAGTAACATTAGGGTAAAACTTGGGTTTGATTTTCAGTTCAGACTGCTATTTTGAGGAAAAAATGACAACTGATGAAGTTCTCAAGTCAGCATGCCAGCAAGGTATCTAATAACTCAAGTTGTCTAACTGCCTTTACTAGAAAGTGACCTGAGTACTTGTGGTTCAGTTGCTGAGTCGTGTCCAACTCTTTGCCATCCCATGGACACCAGGCTCATCTTTCTTTTGCTATTTCCCAGACTTTGCTCAAATTCATGTCCATTGAGTATGATGCTGTCTAACCATCCCACCCATCCTCTGTCACCATCTTCTCCTTTTGCCTTCAATCTAACCCAGCATTGGGTTCTTTTCCCATGAGTCAGCTCTTTGCATCAAGTGGCCAAACTATTGGAGCTTCAACTTCAGCATCAGTCCTTTCAATGAGTATTCAGGGTTGGTTTCCTTCAGGACTGACTGGTTTATCTTACAGTCCACAGGACCCTCAAGAGTCTTCTCCTGCACCACAAGTTGAAAGCATCAATTCTCTGGCGCTCAACCTTCTTCATGGTCCAGCTCTCACATCCGCACATGACTACTGGAAAAACCATAGCTTTGACTATAGAGACCTTGGTTGGCAAAGTGATATCTTTGCTTTTAATATGCCGTCTAGGTTTGTCTTATCTTTTCATCCAAAGAACAAGTGTCTTTTAATTTTGTGGCTGCAGTCACTGTCCACAGTGATTTTGGAGTTCAAGAAAATAAAATCTGTCACTGTTTCCACTTTTCCCCCTTCTATTTGATGTGAAGAGATGGGGCTGGATGCCATGATTTTAGTTTTATGAATGTTGAGTTTTAAGTCAGGTTTTTCACTCTCCTCATTCTCCTCATCAAGAGGCTCTTTAGTTCCTCTTGGTTTTCTCCCATTTGAGTGGTATCATCTGCATATCTGAGGTTGTTGATATTTCTACTGGCAATCTTGATTCCAGCTTGTGATTCATCTAGCCCAGCATTTCACACAATTACCAAAATGAAATATACTTCTTAAAAAAAAGAAAAAAAAAACAGGACATACTGCTCACTGCATGACTGTTCGGTCAAAAGCAGTATGGAATTTTTTGATCAAGAAGTGAACTTAGGTTCCTGTGATTTGATTCATGAGAGTTACTTTCTCTTTTAGCAAATTCTGTGATTTATGGTATTGTTTGTGGGTTTCTTGTCCATTTGTAGGAAGAAACTTGGATGCTTAAGATGAGTCCTAGAGAACTATTTTGTGCTATCAGTTTGCTATATTATTTTTGATCAAGAAGTGAACTTAGGTTCCTGTGATTTGATTCATGAGAGTTACTTTCTCTTTTAGCAAATTCTGTGATTTATGGTATTGTTTGTGGGTTTCTTGTCCATTTGTAGGAAGAAACTTGGATGCTTAAGATGAGTCCTAGAGAACTATTTTGTGCTATCAGTTTGCTATATTATTTAGGGTCAGCTTTTGGTCCTATAACACAGAGACTCAATGAAATAAGAGGCATAAAGAATAAAGAGGTTTACTTCTCCCTCAGGTACTAGGCCCCATGTTTGGCAGGACAGCCCTGTTCCCCATATTCATTTGTGGGCTTGGGTTCCTGCCACATCACTGTTGCTTCACACTCCAGGTCATTTTCATCATCTCATGGTTGAAGCTGGGTTGTTACCCACCCTACCGAGCTTCCAACCAGTAGGAAGAAGAAAGTGTAGAGGAAGCATATCCAATACCATAGGAACCAGACACAAGACTTCAAGTCACATTTCACGGGTGAGAACTTTGTTACCTGGCCCCTTGACTCTGGGGCGGAGGTCTGGAAAAAGTCTGGCTGAGCAGATGGGAGCCTTGTTGCAATTCTAATCCTGTGATGGAAGAAGCAGACAGATTAGATGGACTTCTAGCATTGTCCATCACAACCAGCTCCCTGCCCCCAACACACACAAAATTTCTGGCCTTTGTACCCGTGGGCCATCCTCTACCCCAGTGCCTAGGGTTGTAGAAATTTTCCAAACCTTGGGCCTCGATTTTGTAGCTCCTTATTTTCCTCCTCAGTTAAACTCTCCTCTTGCACTCTCCACAGAAATACAATCTCAAGGTTTTTACATCAACTTTCTTTATCTTCCCCAAGCTTGCAGGGCAAAACCAGCCAATAAACACTGTACCAGCTCTATAGTATCCATTTGCATTTCCCTTCCACATTAACCTAAAGTTTCTCTTTTCTAGCCCTTTCTGTTACAC